>WHYT01016191.1:372162-434224 GCA_009806455.1 Tetrax tetrax
TCAGGCATCCACCTCCCCCGGTGCGGGGTCTTTCACGGGCTCCAAGCTCCAAGTGGATCTCTGCTCCTCCGTGGACCTCCATGGGCTGCAAGGGGACAACCTGCTCCACCATGGTCATCACCACAGACTGCAGGGGAATCTTGGCCAGGAGCCGCATTACTCCTCCCCCTCCTTCACTGACCTTGGTGTTTGCAGCTGTTTCTCTCACAAGACAAGTTCATTCTTCACAACGGGCTGGCAGAAGCCTCAAAAAGCCTCTCAGGATCTCTTCACATTATTCACTCCATCTCATCTCTCCACCTCTTGCAGCCAGACTGGGCTGAGTTGGGCCCAGTCGGCTGCCTGGCGAGAGGCCAGAGGGTGAGGCCTGCAAGGCCCTGGAGGCCTGCGCCTCCCCCTCTGGGCCTCTGTCCTTGATCAGCTTCGTCACATCTTCTCTTCTCTTTTTTTTTCTGTTTTCCCCTTCTTAAATACCTTATTGCAGAGGCGCTATCACGGGACATTCTGCTCCCAATCGGCTCAGCCTTGGCCAGCAGTGGGTCCGCCCTAGGCCCGGCTGAGTCCACTGAACAAAGGGGAGCGACTTCTAGCAGTTTCCTACAGAAGCTACCACCTTAGGCCCCCCTCACTAAGTAAAACCACAACATTAGCCTAAAGCTTGAAATAAAAGCTATATCTGATTATCAGCCTTACATCTTAATCTCCCTTCCTTAAGAGGTTCCTGCCATTATTTTAACATGTTTAAATATAGATTAACAGAAAGAAGGCATGTCTATCCACTGTGACCATGTAGCTATTAGAAGAGCAAATATCTTTACAGCTCAAAGTGAAATGAAACCCAAGAGAGACAAGGCTTAAATTCAGAAGAATGTAGTTTCCAATTTAGGTGAAAACAAGGTGTATTATGAGTTGTTTGTGACTACCACCTCATTGTTTATTTTGCTGAAGATTTGTAGTGGTAATTAAATGATGACTTCCAAGTAGTGCCGAGTATCCATGGAAATAAATAGAGCCTGTCTTTATAGACATAGAGATGAACTGAAGGTGTTTGTGGAGTGAAAATTTATTTATTTCTTAATTTAGCTTGTAATACTCTGGGAGTATCTGTCTTAATTTAAAATATTTGTTTATTTGCAAGTCTTGTGTTTTCATTTTTGTTTTTGTAGTGGGAATAAATCAGACTTTGAGGTGTTTAAAAAACCTGCAAACATCTATGGCTCTTTTGCATTGCACAGTATCTTCATGGGATACTTTAAGCAGACTTCAATCTCAAGACAATTTTAGACTGAAATTATCAAGGTATTTGCAAATTATGGGCCAAGATCTGGAAAGTTATCCCTGGTTCTGATGTCTATGAGTTTTCAGTACATTATTCTGTCAGGATAACTCTCTTGTAATTGAAATATAGCAAATCTTCCCTTTGTTGTTCAATTGTTTTCTTCCCTCTAGTTCTCTTCCCCGTACTTTGACCACTGTAGTAATAAGCATAGTACTTGGATAGTTGTATGCTCAGTACAATGCTGTAAAATAGAAATTTTCATTTCACTGGATTCTCACCACTTAACCTGAATTTTTGTTAAAATACTGTTCCCATTTCAACTGGATAAGGCTGAGTTTGATCAGAAAACAGAACAAATTTCCACTTCATCCTAAAAACAAGACAAAATGAAAAACCAAGTAAGCTAACAACAAAACCCCAAAACAGTAGGGCAAGTGATAGCTTATGTTCAAACACAAATTTTATGCCCTGTTTGTGTCACTGTTAGTGCCTTTAATTGCATAAGCAGTACTCCTGAAAGAAAAATCCATTCTCTTCCTCAAATAAGCAAAGGAAGAAAAAATGAGCAGCTCGTTTATTTTTCTGGCTCCCATCTGAATGTAAAGCTTACAGGGCTTGTTGAGATAATTTTGATACCATTGATGTCCTGCCCTATTTTCATTTCTCCTAATGAACATACATCAAACTATTTTCATATAATCTCCTGGTTTAGTGCCTGAGTTTTTAATTTTTTTTTCAAAAGGAAGTTCTTTTTGTCTCCGGTTCGTTCAATGAGTATGAAAGGATAAAAGTAAACTAAGTGCAAGAGTCAGGTAAAGGAGGCCCTGACTAACTGCAGTTTGGATAGAAACCAATACCAAACAGTGTATATCTTTATGTGGATAACACAAAAAATAGAATGGCCCGTTTTGATGGCCTGTCACTTAACTCTTTTCCTATGTGCATAATTGACTTTCATCTGCTAACAATCATTGTTAACAGTGATGTCCTAGGTTTAAATGCTTCTGATCAGATTCTGAACTCCTTTTCTGTTTCACATTGTATTTTAGTGTGATGACTGTTGCTGAAATGCCATTACTTTAGCTGTCCACACTCAGTTATTTTCACTTGCTGATGAGGATCTGAGGGTAGTCAAGCAATTAAACTAAATGTAAAAATAATTTTGCTGTCTCAGTGGTTTCATCATGAGAGTGTTATCCAATTTGACCAAGCAGTTGAGTGCTGTTTATATGCAGTCTTCCTAATGGGTATTTCTAGGTGCTTTCTAGAGTTTCAGAAGACTAAAGCATGAACAGCAACTTCTGACTATCATTCCAAAGTACTGCAGTAGTGATGTTACTTGGTAGAAATGAATGACACTTCTGAGTCAGCATCTGGTAAATGAGAAGTTTTCATGCTAGTTTTTGAGGGTGAGAGTGAATACTATACAATTTCAAAATTATTTTTGTTTGATTAAAATAAAAGTAAATGTCTAAAAATCTCTCAGTACAATCTTTACTAATGTATAGTAAGTTCAGAATCAATCAGATTGATCATGCATTTGGAACTAATGGTAATGAAATTATTTTAAATATTTTGAGTTGTGTTCTGCTCTTCTTGTTCATCTTTGCATATATAACTGCAATGATATTTGCTGCCATGAGGGATCTCCAGGTCTCTAGAAATTGTGAGAACACTCAGAGCGGTAGATCTTCCACGTTATAAAGTGGGAGCTTTCATTTACATTTCTTTTCCACTATCTACTGGCAATGGAGTTGTGGGAATATGTCCCTCATGTCTGTGTGTGTGACAATAACCCGTGAAATGACACCCATGATGGTAACAGAGACGCATACAGAAGAGAGATATCACACTTTTCTCTCCAAGATATCCCCTTTCTGATTTAGCATGACATCCTTCTAGACTCTGAAACAAATGTCATCATATACTGATTCTGCATGGGAGATCTTTAACTTTGGAAAAAGTTAGCATATGTACTACAAGACATTAAGACAGCCAAGAAAAGAGAATTCATTGTTTACAGCCTCTCTGGATGAGCCATTTCAGAGTGCATCATGGATCCAATGTGAAAGCTATAGCAGATTACTGAGCAGTTGTAGATGTTCTGCTTGATTTTAGTGATCCACAGATTTATCAGTTCATACTGACTCCTGGAACCAGGACTGTGCTACATAGGAAAGCACAGATGATCATTAACCAAGTAGGGAAACAATCTTAAAGATATACTTCTGAGTTAATTTCTGTGCAACAAAGAAGAATTTTCAAGATAGGGCCAGAGTCACCTTTTTTTCCAGTAACATATTTCAAACCAGGGTTGTGAATGGCAACAATGCAGTGGAAAAAGCTTCCTTTCAGTCTACATAATTCATTTTTGGGTCCCTAGCCTGTGGTCTTCATTGGCTGACTGACATGTCATCAGGACAATCGGTCTCATTTTCTGCGTGTTCAAAGATACCTTATGCTCTGCTAACAGCTATTTTTTCCCAAAGATGATAGTTGCTCACAGCTGTTACCCTTTCTAGATGCTTGGCAGCCCCTCTTCTGTCATGCTGAGAACAAACACCTGGGCATATTACTGAGAGGCTACTGGACCCTTTGGAAGCATGACAACTAAGCACCAGCTGTAATCACTAAACCAGTTCATCCATCTTTAATTCCTCTCCTCATCATTTCCAGAAATGCCCAAA
This sequence comes from Tetrax tetrax, assembly GCA_009806455.1. Lineage (NCBI taxonomy): Eukaryota > Metazoa > Chordata > Aves > Otidiformes > Otididae > Tetrax > Tetrax tetrax. The sequence goes on from WHYT01016191.1 coordinate 376,129, forward strand.
GGAAAAAAAGGTGACCAAGAATGAACTGAAGTAATTGTTCTGTTAGACACAGCCTACTCTCAGCTGCCTTATTTCCACAGGGAGTTTGTCACATCTGTGCACTAAGCCAGTTGGTCTTGCCGTGCTTGTACAGTATGGTTTAATTCGTACAGGTTAACCAGGCCCATAACATGTATACTTCTGATCCTAAAGTCTGTGTGCTCTGTATGGCTAGAAAGACTGCAACTATTCTGTTTTTTTTCCTAGGTCTTATGCTGTTTCTATTCCTACAATATTAAAGAATATTTACTGCAGTTTAAACTTTCCCTAAAAAAAAATCATGTTTCTAACTCTCATCCCAATCACTCACTCACTTGTCAATTGTAAGCAAGCCCAGCCTGTCAGGACTGATATGCAAGAAATGCGACAAGGATGCTTGTTTAAGTCATAGTTAATAAAATGACAGCTCAGGCCTCACCTTGAAACTTCGGGAGAATTTAATTATACTTTTTGGGTTTACTGAGATTATTTTCTCCACTTAATAATATCAATCAGTTGACTTAACTTTCTCTATTTTATCAAATAGAGAAAATGAAGAAATATCCCAAAGTAGACCAATAATATAAGATAACTATCTTATACACTGTAGCAATAACTATTTCACAGTCCATTTCTTTAACGAGATTATGAGGCAACTGCTAAATCAGCTGGTTGCTTACTTTCTATCATGGAGTATTCATCTCATTCATATTTTTCTCAAGATTTTGCTTGGTAGCAAGGCCTCTTCTAAGCTGCAGCTGATCATATGCTGTGAGCCGCTTCTCTTCTGTCACCTGTTCCTTACTTCTGACAGTTCTGTCGTGTTTGGTTAACCATTTTCTACTCCACCAATTGTTCCTTGCTCCCCTTCCCTAGTTGCTGCTTGCTCAGCAACCTGTTCTGACTGCTGCAGTTTTTCTAATAATTTCTGTTAATTCAGCTCTTAGAATACAAACATCACTAAGGGCTGACACAGCCTATACAGCATCACTTATCCAAATTCGACTGCTTTACTGGAAATTCTTAAGTAAAATATTCCAGTTTTCCTTTTTCATAGCCCATAACTTTGCATCCACAGCACTAGAGAATTGTGGTTTAAAGTGACCATTTACCTCAGAAATAGAGTTGTGAGTTAGTCTGTATTTTCCTATTTTCTTACAGCTCCAGACTTTTCTCTGGTTAGCTATGGACCTCCTCTTCAATAAGTACCAAACACAATAAAATAACATATGATTTAAAAGGTCACATTTTGTCAGTCACTTTCATTTATCTTATTTTCTCTCTATCACATATCCACAGTGCACTGTTCTCAGCCTCCTATGCTCTCTGAAAATCTCCAGTGATTTTCTTTTAGGATTCAAATATCAGGTTTAATTGAGAATGCAGAATTTCCACTCTGCACTTGTAGGACTACAGTAGTGTATGGAATAGGATGAACCTCATTCTCTAATCTCAAAATTAATTTTAAGCCATCTGACTGTGGAATTTCTTTATCTAATTTTTTATCTGAACGATTTATTCCATTCCAAATTCAGAAGACATCTGGTGCAAAAGTAGGTTTCCATACAGTAGTAAGTAGAAAAGCAGTGTCAGAATAAATTACAAAGCCACCAGATTTAGGCTGCGCTCTCTGAATTCCTCGTTAATCTCAATTTAACCGATAGAAGAAAAGCCTACGCTAATGATAGAAGTAGAAATAGCTGATCAAAATATGGAAAAGAGCAAGGAAAGGAATCCACTTCAGATGGTTGAAACAATGACAGAGGAAAAAACTTTATTTCAGGAAGATTAGGCATGGCAGTTGATTTTTGTGTCTAATTGGTCATAACATAGCTTACTGTGGACAGCCAGTAAAATGAGTCAGTTTAAGAGAAATGGAGTTCAACAGTATAGCACTACCATTCTCCTTTAGCAACTCAGTGTTCACAGATAGGAACAGTAAAAATTCCATAGCCATATGGCTATCACGAAATACCAATTTGTCACCCTACTGATAGCACAGCTTGGCCTGAACAAAACTAGTAATGTTGTTTGCTGAGGAAACATATTAATTTTTGAAGGTCATTAGCTTTCTCCTCCAAATTTGTGTTACCTGGGCTGATCTGGGAAAATAGTTTTTGCCTTCCTGCTAAAAGAGTAAGCACTTGCTTTTCATACAACTCCATAAAAGTCTCAGTAACTCCCATTACTGCTGTGATGTATCACAGACCTATTTGATACTCCCTCTCAAACGGCCTCAAACCTTTAATGGATTAAAGTATTTACAGTTCATCAGACAGAAGTCAATTCACTATCTCTATTGAAACTCTCAACTTGCTACTGCGTATCATACACCTGGTTGTTTTCACATGCCACATCCTCTGCACTGTTAGCTGGATGTACTACTTTTTTTTCCTTTCTTTCTCAGTAAGAGATAATCTCCAGTTTCTGTGGATCTGTTTTCTTTGGACTGCACACACTGTGAAGAATGTATCTGTTAAATCACCTTTGAAGTAACAGAAAGGGGTTTTTTTCTAAGTAAAGGCTGGTGAATATGAGCTCTGTATTCACAGTAATGACAGTGATGTTCTCTACCTCAAACAGTCTTGTTTTCCTGAGAGATCTCCTTGTGGTGCTTTCTAAAGGTATTTACTGGACCCATCTTTTTCTTGGTATGTTGGCTATGGTAACCATGGGCTATGGACCATAACCCTCACACAGGCAGCTGCTTCTGTCAGTCTTGAGAAAGCACAAAAGTGCTGGAGTACCTTCCTTTCAGCACTGACAGAGGGCGCACCTCATACAAAGTATGTTGTGTAGACTGCTATGTTCTGTTTTCATGCTGTGTAAGAAACAGTGGCAAGGCTTGCATTATATCTGAGGTTGCTGATGTTCAACAATGGACAGACTCCTGTCTGATCAAGGAAAAGGTGCACAGTGCTTTATACCATCTTTCTAGCTGCTTTATTATCTTAAAGCAACTGAGTCTCACCCAGAGTCTGATATCTTGCAAGCAGTGTATTTGAAATGTAGCTGAATAGATAGTATTTGTTGAACAGATACTGCCTAATAGATGTGGCTACCATTTGCGCTGGAGTACCTGGTAGCTTCTATGGAGTGACAACTAAATAGTCACTGTAACCCTCTGAAGATCTGTCCTAGAACAAATTATTTCAGCCAGTTTGGTTTTGGCCCTTCTACTAGTGAGCACCATGCTCAGAATGGGAGTCTGGCATCCAAGAAGATATTTGGTATCATGCATTCAAAGGACAAGTGTTGAATCTTCTAATCTGAAATGACTGACAGTAGGCTGAGGCATTGAAGTGAATAGGGCTTTAGTAAAAGTTTCTTGCAAGGAAATAATATTCTTGTGCACTTGTGAGGGTACCTTAAACGCTTCAGTAAAGATCTGTTTAAAATAGGCAGTAATATGGAAGTATGTTGAAAATTTCTGTCAGAGGTATTGAGAGAAACTGCCTTATATGATGTCATTCATGTCTTATAAAATGGAGTTTGGTGTTAAGTGAAGCAATTCCTGCTGAGCTATATATATTTAAATTGATTGCTAGCCTGGCTGTGAAGAAAAAATATCTCCTTAAAGAAAATATTATTTTTCATTCTTCATGAAATTCTTGCCTTTTGAGGGCTCTTCTTCAGCACACTTCACTTATTTGAGCTTGTAAGAGTAAGAAATACACTTTGTTGAAGATGTGAGACTTAATAACCATTTAAAGTTAAGTTATATTTGGAGTATGAATATGCAGCATGGCACAGGTATTTTAACTTGAATGCATCTCCTTATTTGGAGGAAAGTTGTTATACCTACAACAAATCTGGTAGATACTTATCTAAAGCAAGTACGGTCACTGGTATGTAATTTGGCTAGTACTTACCATGAATCTGAACATGAATTTCCCTGGAGTAATGTCTAGGATGCATGCTATTTTGAGCTTGAACGCTTTTAACAGAGCTACATTTGACTTGTGCAGCAAGGAAGTTCAGCATTCTCATTCACAGTGCTCTCACAGAAATGTAGATCTTGATCAATTACTGCCAGCATGACCTTGAAGTCTTAATTATTAAATTGTTTTATACTATTCCTTGCAGACATGACACATACTCATTAATTTCTCTACTTTCCTTATTCTCAAGATATTTTTCACTGAAGGACTACCAATTTTATTTGGCTACTTATTATCTTGATTTACAGGTTGCTTATATATATTATAGACTGACTCCATTTAGGGCATTAGAATTTATCACTTAGATGCAGCAAATAACTAGAAGTGTGTGGTCATTTACTGTCCTGTAAATGATCCTGTTTGTCACAGACATTAGTTTGAGATGGGAGGATGTAACCTCTGAATGCTATGTGCTCTCCATAGCAAAACTTGTTAACAGAACACAGCTACCTACTTTTGCCTGCCCTGAATGGATGTGGCAATGGAAGTAATATCCAGTAGCTGTTTAATATGGTGTTGCTTGTGTTAGAAAAATGGGAAAGGAAAGAGAAATTGTAAGGATATGTGAAGACAGACATGAAGTTCAGTCTTCAAATGTGATTTCTTTTAAATCTAGCTGTCTTTTGCCAGTAGTTTACAAGTACAGGAGGCTTGAGAATTATGTTCACATGAAGTGTACATTGAATTTTCCTTGGCGGCCGGTATTTTCTGCACTCCTTACTCTGTGCATCCTTCTGAGCAATACAGGCAGGGCTGAAGTCACTACTTCTTGCCTGCTTGTCAATATCAAACAGTTCTGTTCAAATTATTTTCTCTCTGTAACCTCTATATTTACTCACAAATTCATTGCTTATTTTAGTTTGTGGAAATGTCTCTTTCTTCTTTTCATTTTGCTTGGCCTTACATGCCCCTTCTTCATGAGAGTAGGGACCCTGGCCACCCTGAGGGAGAGTATTTTATTCTAGACTAGATAAAAGAGCAAATATAGAACCACCCACATGTATTCTTTCTTGTATTCCTTGTCTCTCCTTTCTCCATCATAAAAAATGCATCACTGCACATTAAACCCAAGGCTTTTTTTCATCATTATCATCCTCACCCCAGAGAGTAAGAGAATTGTCTCAGAATGTCCAGGGACGGAAAGCAAGAGATGTGGTCAAACCGTCACCCTTCAATAGGATAATGCACTCACTTTGTCTTCTGGAACATGAGCTAACTCCAGGACTCTTGCTTTAATCATATACAACATAAACCATTCTAGAATTGTAATAATGTCTCTCTGCTGCTTCCCTAGAAGATTTAATTTTTCATTCATCAGATGAAATACTACTGTACTTGTTGAACTTAGCTGTGACTGTTTGGCTGGGTGCTGAAGGTTATGAAAACTGCTTATCTGCTCTTAATAAAGAGCATTTGCAGACATTTAAAGAGTATCTATCTTGGCTATTCAAGTCTTGCCTTCTGAATATATTGTGAATATGGAACAAACAAATCTGAATTTTCCTTTAAAATTTCATCAAAGGCATAGTTCTAAAAAGTCAGTAGTTTTCCAACAGTCCAGGAGTGCCATCCACAGGATAAAATTCATATTTTTGTGCCAGTTAATTTATTTGATACTGTTGTAGGAAAAAAAAAAAATTAAATTCAGCAATTTACTTTTGATATCACTTAATCATTTAAATTGCAACCAAATAGAAAAACCTTTCTCTCAGCTAATCTTTACCTTTCTGCTGGAAAGATTGACAGGCAAAAATATGTTTTAGATCTTTAAATAGTTGATAATTGACTTTTAACAGTTTACAAAATGTTAACGGTGCAAATATATCAGAGTTTGTTGTCCCACCAAAATAACTTATCTGTGATATATTTTATTTCCAAGACTGTCCTATGATACTGATATGGAACACGCTGCTGCTGTATTTGTTGAAATCACTACAGGAAATAGCCCTTTGCTCAAGGAGAATGTATTGGATATTAAAACTGTGAACTTCTGCAGATCTAGGTTATCTGACTAAGATGACAGTGTATAAAAGCCAATTTCCCAAGCTAAGGTGATATTCTCTGAGGTAACGGCTTAAATAAGAAAACAGTAGTTTCTTCAAGTATGTTCTGTCATTGAGGCTAATACTGTCTTAATGAACTACAATGAGAATAAAAGAAAAGATGAGGATTTTGATAAATGCAGGGGGAAAAAGTTACTTCTCAAATAGAGGGCAATGGAATATGCTTATTAAAAGGTAACTATGCAGAAACTATTGTAAATCCTCTGTCACATCTTTCAAAATACCTGTGAGTTAATATTTTCTTGAATATTTTCATAGTGTGAGTCCGCATACAGAAATTTCTTGAAACTACTTTTTTTTTCAACGTAAGAAAACATTGAAGTGCAGCTTCATGATATTTTTGGCCAGTGTTTTGCCACAGTGGCAAAATCAGACTCTGATGGGGAGTCATAAATTATTTTGAGATGTCTTGTACCGTTAGTGATATTTGTACCATAGTTCTGGAATTGCTGACCAGAAATTTTTGTGAGCCTTCTGCTATTAGTTGCAATGAAACGAGATGGACAACTGCTCAAGGTCTCCTTATTATCAGAAAAACTTTTCCTTGTATTTCCCTTTCCCTTTTCTCTTTTTCCTATTACTGTTTTCTATGCCTTTTATGTTTTAACAACTCACTCTAAACATGCTTTCTTTCTTCTCCCCTGTATATTTGTCTGTTTTACTACATTTTCTATTTCTGCTTACCACAAGGCTATGTACTGCTCTGAAGATGTAGGTATGAAAAAATGATGAATGACTTCAAGTCAGTACTTTCTGAATCTCTTCGTTCATTTCTTTGACCTTTTTCTCAGTACAATTGCTAACACAATAAGTGTAATTATCCCTCTACTGTCTGAATTTTTTCCCATACTGTATGCTTTTTGTGTGGTTAGGTCAAGTGCATCAAATTTTCTTTCCAGTCTATAAAATATGTTCCAAAATATTCCAAAGAAGAAGTTATTTTGATCCAGGTATCATTTTGTTTTGAGAAGGAAGTGGGATTGATTTGATTAGAATACCTTTGCAAAAGCTAAGCCAAGGAACCTAAAGACCAATAAGCATTTCAGCTGCCCGGTATACCTTGCAGAATTAACCTTCCATGATTAATTAACCTTCTGTGCTCTCATCTGAAAGTAAAGCTGAATGGGATGGGACAGCTTAAGTGCGATTGCACGTACATGTAAAAATACAGTTGTTAGGACTGCTCCAAGAATACACTATCCAGAAAAAAAAAAAAATCACTGTTGGTCCCATAATCTTATTGTACAGAGCAGTATTTCAGAATATCCTCCTTGCAAAGTATGACCCAGAAATCTATGCTATTTTTTTTATTTGTCAAACTGTTGGTTGCCATTGCACAGGTCAGTGCTTAAATAATGAATCACTTCAAGGGTTATTCTCCCTGCTTCATTTCTCATAGACAGTAAATTCTGGTATAATGAAAGTTCTTTGTTTATGCTATTAATCTCTATTAAGTTCACTGCAGAAGATGGAGAATAATTCTGGACTGTGGAGAAAAAAAATGTCTCAACAGTTTTAAGTATTTTTCTGGGCTTTAAATATTTTTCATCTCTTTTTTTTTTTTTTCCTTGAAAAATCTCTATAACGTTTACACGCTAGACTAGCAATTCCTTATATGTGATTTTTTCTTCCTACACCCTCTGTGACCTTATTATTTGATACCCAACTCTGCAAGCAACTCATATTCTTTACAAGTATTATGATCTTAGTGTGTTGCCGTCAACATATATTAAGAGGATCAAAATGTCCCATTTTCTGTTCATTTTCCTATATCTGTCATTACTCACAGTCTCATACTTAGCTTGGAGCTTTATATACCTTGGGAGCTCTTTTTCTGTATTTGCACAGTATTTAATATGGTGGGATCTTGGCCTCTCTAATTAAAGACACAAAAAACTACAGTAATATAGGTGAGAGTTTACACCAATAAAACGATAATTCCCAGAAACAGGTACTTTTCTGGGGTCATGGGGAAGACTAGAAAGACAGAAATTTGTTCATAGGCAGAAGACTTAAATCAAAGGTGCTATGAGACAGTCAGATATTATGTTCTATATGAAGAATGTATAGGGGCTAAGAGAACAGCGTAGCTTCTGTTGTATCACCATTACATGCTAAAATGGTTTGCTATCATTTTAACATACAGAACATAACCACTGAGAATTCTGTCATCCTTGAGTTTCTCAGTAAGCTGCATTTATTGCTTGATCAAATATTGATACGATGAGAGGTCATACGCTTCTGAAACTCCCATTAGTAACCTGTGTACTGGCAGGGGGAACAGGACTCCAGCATTATTTCTAAACTTGGCCACTTTAGAAATTCTTGTCTAAGATGTCTATAAATAATACATATCTCAGGCCCACCCTAAAAACATAAAATTCACTCTGAGCTGCTGGTCTTGACTAAAAACAGATTGCAAATGGTGGAGGAAGTATAATTTGCTCAGACTTCTTTTTCCAGACAGCTGACACCATTACAGAATAGAAATGCTGATGACTTTCAGAAGGTCTCGTTTAAGAGTTAATCTTCAAAACTGATCTTCACAAACTGACAGGAGAGATGAGCCCATTGAATATTAACCAGTTTCTGAAGTAAGAGCAGGGACTGCTGGGGAGGGTCTAAGGCTGCAAGAGATTGCCATTTTTATTCGCAGGGTTTAAAGCTGAGTAAATGAACAGGAAAAGTAAAAGAAGAAAGTGCTTACTAGGTCAAGGACAGATTTGTTTACTCTACAGGCAGTACGAAGCATGGTGCATTATAAGCATGTTTAACAGGTTGCTTGAGAACCATATCAGACTTTTATAACATGATGTGCCAATCTTTGTTCAAATTTGTGCAATACTAGCCCGGATGCAGCTGTCGGAAGGGCTCCTTATCTTACCTTTCCACCTGGTCTGTGAATGCAGCAATCATTAACAATTTTACTGACCCCATGGCTCTTACTACTAATGATAAATAATAATAAAGTTAATAAGAACATTCATAATATTAGTATTTGTTCTAAACACAATGCCATCTATGCACCAGAGGAATGTGAGGTCCTATTTTACAGAGCATTATTGTCACACTCTATTTGAATATCTCAAATTTACAGAACAATGCACTCTGTAAATTAAGCTTTATTTTATGAACTCATTAGCAAAAATAAAACCAAACAAGACAGTGCCTGAATTCCCTTTGTACAGACTAGTATAACACATGAATTCAGTAATTCATTTTTTCTTTAATTCATGAGTTCTTTTACAAGTTCTCCAATTCTTAACTTGCACATCTATGAGCAAAATGGTTCCCTAGCTGACGGTGATAGTGCTCATTCTTCTTCCTCCTCCCCTGCATTGCTCTGGGAAGCATAAAAACCTCAGCAGTCCAACTGCTGTTGGATCTGCTGAGTGGCTAGAGGACTGTGAAGAGGAAAGGGACCTGGGAGTGTTGGTTGATGCTCAGCTGAACATGAGCCGACAGTGTGCACAGGTGGCCAAGAGGGTCAACAGCATCCTGGCCTGCATTAGAAATAGTGTGGCCAGCAGGAGCAAGGAGGTAATCATCCCCCTGTATTCAGCGCTGGTGAGGCCACACCTCAAGTATTGTGTTCAGTTTTGGGCCCCTCACTACAAGAAAGACATTGAAGCCCTGGAACGTGTCCAGAGAAGGGCAACAAAGCTGGTGAGGGGTCTGGAGCACAAGTCTTATGAGGAGAGGCTGAGAGAGCTGGGATTGTTTAGCCTGGAGAAGAGGAGGCTCAGGGGAGATCTCATTGCACTCTATAGCTTCCTGAAGGCAGGTTGTGGTGAGCAGGGGTTTGGCCTCTTCTCCCAGGCAACAAGCAGGACCCGAGGAAACGGTCACAAGTTGTACCAGAGGAGGTTTAGGTTGGACGTGAGGAAAAACTTTTTCTCCCAAAGAGTGGTCAGGCACTGGAATGGCCTACCCAGGGAGGTGGTGGAGTCGCCGTCCCTGGCAGTGTTCAAGAGGCGGCTTGATGAGGAGCTACAAGATATGGTTTAGTAGCTGTGGCAGCAATGGTAGTGGGAAGACGGTTGGACTAGATGATCTTATAGGTCCCATCCAACCATGCGATTCTATGATTCTGTGAAAAGCTTTTTTGGGTAAGCTCATGTATTAATACTTCTCAGCTTGCAAGTTTGGTCTATACCATACCCATTAGTTAGTGGATTCTGAAGAAACCAGATAATTACTATGTGAGAATGCAGGAGATGATATCTGCAGGAGACAGCAAGCTGCTGGTGCTAATAGCCACATAGTGACCTCTGTCCCTTCCTGTCCATTGCGTCCAGCCAATGTGTTACTCTGGCTTTGACCTAATGGTGCTGCACTCAGCATGTATCAGGCTAAACTGTGTGTTAGGCCAAAACTGAAATAGGAGTTGAGTGAACAGTCAGACTTATGCAGTCATTAGGTGTTTTAATAGGCGAGATCCTGGAAACTGAGAACTCTCAGAGTTCACAAGTTGCTTTGAATACCTGATGCAATGTAATGTCTAAGTAATGTAGACAGCAAGAACATTCAGTCAGAAAAAGAGACTAACAAAAAAACCCGATGTCTACGCGGAAAAAGAGGACCATATTTCTTTGGGAAAATCATCTTGAATTTTAGTGGAAATAAAAGTGGTTAAAATCTTTGGTGAAAACTGTAAATATTTAAGTAGGAAACTTGCATACAAAATCCAGGGTCTTCTCGTGCTGAAAACCTGACTGGAATGTAAAGAGATGATTGACCTTTTTCATAATTCATATCAAATATCATAGCTCATTCTCATTGCACATATTTGGTTTCAGTACTAGAGGGAAGGAATGTTTTTTCTTATTTTATGTTTGCTGTTGTGCATTTTTGTAATGTTTAGTATTTCTTATGCCTGATACAATATCCTTGTATTTATCTGTAGCATCATGGAGGAAAAATGTAATGTTAGCTGAAACGTGATGACACCAAATAAGATTTTCATTTGTCTATTTTCCTCAAGTCTAAAGTCATGGTCCAGAAGTCTTAGTTTAGGTTAAAGGAAATTAAAAAAAAAAAGTTATTCGTGGTCATAACAATACCCAGAGAGTTTGAAAAGATAAAAAAGCTTCGTCTGTTATCCCAGAGGTGAGTGTGTCTTTGGTGCCCTTTAATACAATTGCTAAGGAGTATTTTTTCATAGTCCGATCCCTGACTGGCATTAGTAGAGTAGTAGGGAAGGGTGGAAATCCTGAAACACTAAAACATTGACAAGCATGCTAGCTTAAAATGTCTTTGAGGTCCATCATTTAGATATATACACATCTAACATAAACCTTACCAAGTCTGTATAAACTTAAATTTTACTCATTGTGTTCGCACTAAATCCTGTCTTCCATGAATCATCTGCATTACTAATATTATCCATACACCTGGACATCTTACTAAAGAAAGCAAATTAGTTTGATGAGACCTATTTTCTATGAATGTAGATGCAATTGGCATTGAAGAACATCAGGCTATTCAAAAACTTGTGTGCTAGCCTGAGTGCTCTGCTTACCAAGGTACCCTAAAGAATCACTAGCCAAAGCAGACTCTACAGCATTAGTGCATTTCTATTTACACTGTCATTACATTTCCAGAAAGAATTCATGAAGCAGCTGGGGAAAAATTTCTGAAAGTCTGTAACTGGTAGACTGTGCCAAATTTGTAATTAGTGAGAAAATGCCTGTCTGTCAACCTTTGGCTTTTCAAACAGTTCGCAAATGCATGTCTTGGAAGGTATATCTTATCCTCTATTATTTTACATGAAAAATGTGGGTAGTTGTGGGTGAATTTTATCACCTCGTGTGAACCTTATGTTGTTAATGGTTTTCAGAGTGGATATTATAGGAGAATGTGTTTTATAGAAGGATAGCTCAATCGTCACCACATTCTTGCTGAGTGCTTGAGATAACGTTCCTGTTTTTACTGCAATGATAGACAGTTTTTATCTTCCAGCGGTTCCTCAGTTAAAATATCATATTTCCCAAAGTCTAGTGGGAAAAGTATTCTATATTATATAATTTCATTTTCTATGCCTATGAATTGAAACTAAACAAAATGAAATTAAAACTTCCAACATCAGCCAAAGAAATTGTTGGCTGTTACGATGCTTTCTCTGTTCATATGATTATTCAGAAGAGTATTCTGTTCTTCTACAGACCACATAGGAGGGCCTATATGTAATGTACTAGCCTCAAATACTTTGGAAGTGTCTAAAAGAATGACAGATAGCCACTTCAGCCTCTTCAAAAACACAGCCATTTTAGAAATATTATTCAAATACAATATTCTGTAACTAAGAAACCATAACTGGCCCAGGAAATTCTGACCCAGGAAAGCTGGAATGACAGCTGGTCAGTGACTACTCAGAACTTCTGTGACAGGAACTGCAGGCGTCTGCTACCATGGGCAATCCCAACATAGGCTTTTTTTCATAGGCTGATAATCTACCTTTTTAAGATAAGTTATTTTTTGCCATCTCTTGCCTATATTTGGAAGACTCTTTCAGAAAGTAATGTCTATGCTCGTTAAAAACTTTCTGTGCATTTTAGTGTACACATATTCACAGACAGTTTGTACCAGTTTGCAAATATATGGATGGAAGATTGTTATTTTTCCTGCAATGGCCACAGGCTGATCAAAGTAAGTATTTATTACATAGTTAATTGTAGCCCAGTGAGGGATCTTCCTATTGAAGAGCGTGAAGGCTTGCAGTCCTGCATGGGATGATTTTGCGGGGGTGAAGACAGGAAGAGTAAAGGGAGAGAAAGTTTTTCCAAGTCAAATAGTGTCACTTAAGTAACACAAACACAAGTAATGTCCTTTTTTTCCAGTCTGAGATAATTTATTCTTCTAGATTCATTACTAACTGTATGTGGTAAAATTTCTCTTCCAAAGACTTTTTAAAAAAAAGATAATATAACCCAGCATTTTCCATATGCACATCTTCTGGATCTACTGTTGGGAGTAGCCCGACTGTGGAAAAAAAAAAGCTGTTCCTGCTGCTTTGCAAAAGGTAATTACAGTGGGTTTAAAAGATATAAAAATATTGTTTTCATTCTACTTTTAGCTATTAATGTTAGCAAAAATCAGCTTTCCAATATAAAATCGCGTATCTCTGGTGTTTCTTCAGTTTTTCTTCTGGTTTCTAGAAAATATGAGAGTGAGTTAGTGTTTTAATGATCACTACAGTAATTAAAATAGACATCGTTTATATTTGGAACAGAATATTTTCTTACTGTAGCCAATGAAAAATTCTTTTTTAATGACCCCTGAATGTATTACTGTGAAGTATGCATTATATTTAGAGACAGCACAGAAAAGAAGTGGCAACAGTCATTACTAGGTGAGCCTTAGGACAACCTCACATAACCCACTTAGAACTGTCAGTAATACAGTTTTCTTATGGGTGTTATTTGCACTGCCCTGCATGTGCAGGGCTAGGCTGGGCTGCCCTGGGCCGAAGCAGGGCTGAGCTGGGTTTACCAGGTGCCCCGTGCCCAGCCTGTCTGAGCGCCAGCGCTGTGAGTGCTGCCAGGGAAAGGGGCTGACAGCCCCAGGCAGTCCCAACCAGACATATGGCCCCAGGGATACTAGGTGGCTGTGGGGCAGCTTTCACCCCTTCCCTAGAAGCAGGGGGCAGTGAGCAGGTAGGGAAAAGAATATTCACCATCAGCATCAGTCTCCTAAGAAGAATTTGGGATGCTGATGTCACCCTGCATCTCTCTGCTGTAAGAAAACTTTCACTGTTGACCCCAGCAGCAAGAGGAAAGGTGAGCATAACACATTAGAGGTGCAGGCAACTAGTAAGACTTCCTGTGCAACTGCTGGAAGGGTATTATTCTCAGTGAGTTTTTTCATTACTAGTTTGAACTATGAGTGTTAGTATTTTGTAACCGGATTAACTACCACTTCATTTTCATTACAGTGTTAAGATTTTATTAGACTAAAAATAAATTCTTGGCTTTATGTATAAGATGTGGTCCCTTCCACTCTTAAAAAGATTTTTAAGTGTACACTGGCATTTGTACTGAAGCTGTATACAGAGCAATAAGCAACAAAGATTAACACACCTACTTTCAAGACACAGCAAATTCTGAAGCAAAATCAAGACATAGCACAACATATGCAATAAGGGTTGAAGACAGAGAGATAAGTGTATATAAAACATTAGAAGAGTTTACATGAGCTAGTGGAACCTACAGCTGTATCAGCAGATTCCACTTGCCTTCACTGCAAGAAAAATTGAACCCTAGTTTAAAATAAGGCTGAAGCAGCAGAAGAGTAAGAAAAAGACACAAGCAGATATATGAGTGTTGTGGTTTAGCCATAGTCACTGCATAATTTCTTGCTCACCCTCTCCTTCCCCAGAGGGATGGGGGAGAGAATTGGGAAGAGAGGAAAACTTGTGGGTTGAGATGAAGACAGTTTACTAGAATAGCAAAGGAAAACTACAATAATAACAGAATATAAGGATACTAAAAAATACAAAATAAACAATTTCTCACCACTTGATATCCCAATGACCAACATAGCACATCCCAAGCGGTGATCACAGAAACTAAACTGAAGAGCAAGCAAAGGAGTGAAAGGGAGCCAGCAAGGTAGAGGGAACGATGCCAGCGAGCAAGAGGAAGAGATGAGATGGAAAGATGGATGCCCTGCTGTGGGCAACCCCCACTTTTATACTGAGCATGATGTTTATGGCATGGAATACTCTCTTCGGCCAGTTTGGGTCAATTATTCTGTCTTTTTTTCCCAGCTTCCTGCACCTGCACATTATCAAGACTTGGAAAGCTGGACAGTGTCCTTGGTCTCATTAGCAAAAACTCTTAACATCAGTGTATTTATCAACATTCTTCACATCCGAAATCCAAAACACACTGGCTACTGAGAGGAAATCTAACTCCATCCCTGCCTAAAACAGGACAATGAGTTACAGAGATACTGTTTATAAACTGACAAGTATTTTTGCTCTTATTTTACTTCAAATCAAAGCCCTTCTTGTTGTTGATTATGTCAATAGCTTCCAAGATATTAAGGTCATTTTGTAGGTGAATTGTGGTTATTTAGCTCTGTGTACTTCTTGTTCAAAGGTTAAGAGAAGAGAGCTAAGTTTTCTTATTTAGTAATTAATTGCAGCTTATCAGCTTAAAACTCCTTAGCAGTAAGACAATGAAATAGACCAATTTGTTATAAATTTGCTATCTTTCTCTTCATGTCTTCTGATTGTGGTCCAATGTTACAGAAACATACAAATGGAAAAAAAAAACATGGAAAAATATGAGTGGAATATGACTTGGAGCTAAAAAAAAAACCTAGTCAGTTTGGAAGACATAGTAATCCTATTAGAATTGAGCTGGAGATTGGAGGGGCACACTGGAAGGTGACAATATAAAAGTGCTGGGAGATGCACCAAGTTGAATTTTAAGCATTGTTATTACCATGCCAAATTTGTCCTGATGTAATATCAGATCAGGTCTTGCCTCTGCAGCTGTGAGAAGCTCAGGTGGTGCCAACAGGCTGTCAACAAAATTAAAAGGGACCCTTTCAGTTATCCAGCAGGGAGTTACAGTTTCAGTATCCAAAGCCTTTAAAAAAATCATTATATGAGCAAGACTGAGTGGAAAATGAGAAACAGATAGATGGAGTCAGAGTACAACTGGATTCACTTATCTTTATTTAACGAATTCTCCCTAGGGATTATTTTTCAAGAAGCAATTTCATCTGGCAATTAAAATAAACAAACAAACTAGGGCTATCATTTCACAAATAGTGCATCCTTATTCTTGTAATTAATACCCTTTTTTGAAGCCTATGTGACTGGATCAGAGTTTCAGGACCATAACTCTTTTCCCAGGACAGCTCACATTCTGTTTTACCCAGAAATAATGGGCTACACAGAAATCTCCTATCATGTTCAACCTTGTTGCCCATCTACCACTGTTGATGGGCTTGGTTGGACCTTGTTAAAAATCCTATAGAGAAGACTACATTGAATTGTGCATAAAATCACTGCCACGCTAGAGTTGTTACCATCTCAGAAAGTCTTTTGGGATAATTCTTGGTGCTGTAAACAAGGTTTCCATGAAGAAAAAATTTTGAAGCTTTTTTAGTGCTGGAAAGCCTGAGTGATTATGATCCATTGTACCCCCTTTCACACATTTGAAGTTGATAAAATAGCAATATTTACACTAAATATTGTAAAGGTAAAGCAGAACCTAAGAAATGCTTTGACTCATCTTAATGTGCAGTACAGAAGGTGACAATTGGTGCTGCAAAAAAAAAAAAGGATCTTTATTTCTTTGAATAAAAAAGCACACTAGCTTTTACTCCTTTTTAAATCTTTCTTAAACCGAAAGATTTCAACAGAAATAATCTGCATTCATTTTTGTTGTTTTGTTACTTTGTTTTCAAGGATTTGAATAGAAAGCCAATCTTGCAGATATGTAGACGCATACATTACTGAAAGATTCATACCCAAAGAGTTCATGCAGCCATTTGAAATGCGTTGCTTTTCCTGATCTTTTTATGAAAATGTAATAATTTTATCAAGAAGAAGAATTGTTATCACATGGCATATGTGATCATCAGTTTCCAAGTGAATGAAAACCAAATAATTTTGGTAATTACTCAGACACCAAAATGTAATGCTTAAATGTTAGTGTTAAAGCATAAGCAGAACAATTTCTGGTAAATGCAACTTCTCTCAGAAACAAAGTTTGTTTGCAGCACTTCTCTAAAATTTCATAACTGTAACAATAACAAGAAACCAGCAACAACAGACCTCTGGAACAGGGAATTGAGATTGTCACTTCCAGAAATACATTTTTGTTGTTAAATTCTTCCATTTTTCTGTAGCTTAAACTGAGATCTATTACTTCTATAAAAGTTACCTAGATTCAATATAGTCAAAAACCAGGGTGAAATTGTGAATTGTTGAAGAATCCCCCCAAAAAACGTGTGTAATGTATAGTTGCCTACCCACTGGTTAATTAAATACATCCAGAACACAGCTTACTGTGGGAGCTTTTCTGTGTGTTTTCCGTATTCTAAGCTGTCGATGCAATCCTAGGAACAACAGTAAAGGTCCTCTTTTCAGAGCTTGCACCCTGAAACCCAGGTTTGTGATACTTGTCCTTTATTCCTTCCAAATAGCGGTGGAAAATAATGAGATTGGTGAAGAGCAGCACTGCCCTCCAGTGGTCAAATTAATCCTTCACAGAGGTAGGGCTTAGTTTTTCCTTCAACTCTTGGAAGAAGTTTATTTGAAAAGCAGTACCTAGAACTGTACTGCCAGCAAAATGTATGTGCATGAAATTGCGACTTTCAGTTTAGGGTTTTGGTATGAATAATGAAAACCTGGGGGTTTTTTTTGTTGGGTTTTTTGGGTTTTTTTGTTTGTTTGTTTGGTTTTTTTACAGAAATCTGTAACATTTCTATGCAAGATTAGAAATCACTGCAGAATAAAAATAAAGTAAATGTGTCTTTGCCAACCTATGAACACTAGAGTGTCAAAAGAGATAAGTTCAGTTGCTTCATGTCTTATTCACTGTCTCATGAGTTTTTAACCCTGAGATGAAGCATTTAATAAGGACTTCTCATTAATCTCTTTAGAATAAAATATTTAGCTTTTGAGATTTTAATCTCTTAGTTACTAGAAAAAGCACAGTAGACACTAGCTCAGATAAATAGCAACAATATTCCTATTTGAAGCTAATCAGAAAGAAGCAGAAGAATAAAATGTGTATATTTTAACTTTGTGTATATACAACTACATTTACATAGAAATAATATTAGTAAGCAGCTGTCTCTGCTTAAATGTAACACTTTTGAAACCCTTTCACAGGCATTCTTCCAGTTACAATACCACTGATGGTAGCTGTTTGAGAATGAATTTTCAAAAAATTTGCATCCACCTTGCAAAATTTTCTTAAAAGAAATTTTCATATAAAACAATTAAAAGTCTACTTAGGTGAAATCATTTGACTGACACAATCGTCAATCTCTTCTATTCTAGGAAAAAAAAAAATTAATTAGATTGTTCTGAGTGAATTGTTCTTGAAATGTCCATGTTCTAACTCCTCTGTTTTCCCAATATCTGTTTCATTAGGATGCTTACAACTAGCTGGAGTATTTTTTTCCATTGTTTGGTTTTTTTTGGATATTTGTCCTGGAAATTGAACCTGTATTGATAGATTGGTGGTTTTCAGCCAGTTCTTTCTTTCTTTTTGTAATTATATTACATGATAGTCCTTCTGCAGTCATTTAGTGTTTGTATTTTAAGATTCCTTTTGAGAGGTGTTTTGGGTTTTTTTAGGTACCTTAAGAAAATGTTCCTCAGATTCAGTTAGCTGAAAACATCTAAATGATCCAAACTAGCCTGTTTTTTCCCCCCATACTTCAGGCTGAGGCCTTGATCCACTCTTGTTCTTATTCAATTCTTTAGCCACATGAACATGGCTGAAATTTCTAATGGAAGAGTAATATTTACTCCTTTGCTTTTTATTGGCTCATCTTCCCTTACAAGTGGACTTTTCAAGCTCTAACATCATTTTTACCCTTTTATAGTCCCTCTGGCTCAACAGAAATTCTTCAGATGGAGGGTTATTTACTCCCCTTGTTCTTCACTGAGAGACTGACCTGACTTTACCAGGTCTATGCCAGCAGTAAGATGGATGACATTTTCTGATTGTGCATCAACTTGTGTTTCTTGTCCATCCAGATGCCATATGTTTTACGTTAAGAAAAAATAAACAAAGAAATGGCATATAATCTTGATTTTCAGATGGATTTTGAAGTCTGGCATTATCTTTTCACTGTTTCCTGGTACCTTAGTTTTCTTGATAGATTTCCACTTCCCTCTGCCCATCTTCTCAAAATATGTAAACTCATACTTGAAGCTTTATACTGCAGCATCCGTTTTCTTAGTATGTTCTCTATTTTAAGTTACTCATTCATATTGGTTGCATGGTACAGACAGGATTAAGCAAAGTATGATAGAACAATCTTTGCTTTAAGCATATGTTTCCATGCTTTACTGAATCAAACCTAACGTTGTGAATCAAGTTTAATTTTCTCTTGATGATTTTCCAAATGTTGTGGCAATATGTTTCCCTCAACAACTAATTTGTTTAGTATTCATGGACATGCAAGATGTTTTAAAGCTATTCTCAAGTTGATCACCAGCTCTAAACGCTTTTTAAAATACCGGACTATATTTCACTGTTTTTTAAGTACGCTGATTACTCAAAATAACGTAGAGAATTTTAATGATGTGACTTATTTTCTTTTTAAATAGTGACAGGAGTTCAAAAGTAAGCTGACACTTTCATAAATGAAGTAACTGAACAATATTTTGTTCATTACAGTTACTTTTAAATGTATTTTGTATTTAAGTATGTATTTATGAAGCTGTATTTGGATATAGATTTAAAATACCACTGAAATCTGGAATATTCATGGTGAATTTAGCTTTTATTAACCTCTATAAATGAGTGAAGCAGCAAGATTGAAATGCAAGTATGATTTTTCAATATGTTTTTCTTTAAATATAATCACCATTCTGTGACCTCATAGGGTTTCCTTCACAACCAGTTGACATCAGTGATGGTAGCAATGGTGATCTCAACAAGAGTCTCCCTGTTCAAGTGGGCTTTGGATGAGATGTATTAGCAACAATTTCTGACTAATACCAACAGGATTTATATGAGTTAGTTGACATAATTCCTAAAAAAGCAGTGGGCTATTCCTAACAAAACAAGTGCATTACACCCCTAAGCTTAGCTGATCTTTACAGATATTAGAATAAGTAACAATTATCTGCATTTGTCCATTTTAGGTGATAAAAGGGACATAACTCCTTGCTATCTAAATGCCAGTATACAAAAAAAGACCTAATGAAGCCGAACCCGCAGCTCCAGGAACGAACATTTTAGTTCTATTACTCTGCAAAAATGCACGAGGACTAATACAGCCTGGGGAAGATTGTAAAAGGAATTATCCTTAGCCGTACTTTCCCTTATGGCCTGATTCCAAAGCAAAGCATTTTCCTTTCATTCCCTATAAATATCTTTTCCTGTCATCCCCTGGTTTATTTTACTTTAGGGACATGATCAGCTTTTATCTGCTTTTAAAGATCCATTTCTGCCAGCAGGTAATGGCATTTGGAACCTTTTGCCTTCAGTATCACTTTAGGCTTTTTGTGCCATGAAATTGGTCTTTTTTTTTCCTTCTTAGTTTGCAGATAGTGAAAGCTGATGCATAAGCCTCCTTGATTTTTCCCATTGAGCAACCAAGAAATGACCAGGCAAAAAGCCAAGTCTAAATGAGACCAACACAGAGAGAAAAAGTTCAACAATGTTGTTTTTTCCTCAACTTTTCATTTAGCTAGAATTTCATATTGACTCTATAAAGTAGGAAAGACTGATTCTCTCTAAAAACACTTTATCTAACAACCAAAAGTTAAAGTCCTTTATTGTGGATGGAGGACACACTCTATAATTAGTTTAGTCACTTTGCACCTTGTGATGCCTCAGTTCAAGGGAGCAATGAGTGATTCAGGGAGCTTGCAGGGCTGACAGACTCTGGTTCCCTACATAGTCCACTGAATTGATCCTAAATGTAGATCCTGAATTTGTCTCCTTTATCCATGCTCTTTAACCTCTGTATCTGTTCATCAGCACCAGAATCCCATGGATCATCTGCCTGGATACACTTTGATGTTAGTAGGCAGTAAGAAGAGTCCATGTGCTACATTCTGTGAGCAGTTTGGTGATACGGAGTCAAGGATTAATGCTCTCTGACCCGTTTTCAGTCATGTGTGGTGTAGCTGAGCCAGTGCAAGGAGCACAATTTAATCTGATATAGCCTGGTGAAAAAAAAAAAAAAAATTCCTTTAAAGAACCCAGAAAGCACTTAGAAACCATAAAATTTTGTGTGATTCAGAGAAATATGTCTGGGTTGCAGTTTATATGGGCTTATAAATAAATCTGTGCTTAACCCTTA
Source organism: Tetrax tetrax (assembly GCA_009806455.1). Classification (NCBI taxonomy): domain Eukaryota; kingdom Metazoa; phylum Chordata; class Aves; order Otidiformes; family Otididae; genus Tetrax; species Tetrax tetrax. The sequence continues at coordinate 397,163 of WHYT01016191.1, forward strand.
TGAGTAATGGGAGGATGTCATACATGGTCTTAGTACAACTGAAAATAAGCTATTACCTACTTGCACTGAAAGACAGCCTAAAATTTTGTATTATGTTTGGGCCTGCTTATGTTATAGAATGAAAAGTTATGCCAAGAAAGGTGGAAAAGAGACAGGAAAAGTTAGATTAAACAAATTAATAATTTCTTGGAGAATATTATGTTTACAAAATGAAAAAAAATAGTATTTTTTTCATTAACAATCAATTTGATGTTCATAATTTTCTATTTAAGATTTTTTAAAACTTCCTGTCCACTTCAATTATAATCATCACCGTTTATATAAAGTACTACAAAAAATAAATGCATTGATGGAAATAAATAGTATTTAATTAAATTTCTAATTTTGAATTGCTGTTAAAGAGAAAAGCATAATATCACTGAAGTAACTGTGTAATTATTAACTGGACTGAAGTAATTGGGGTATGAATAAGAAATAATAGAAAATTAGAAAGTAAAATTCAAACTAAAGGTTTTGATGCAAATTTCTGAGAAATGAAATTTAACTCTGTTGCTTAACAAATTATGAGTAACATCTGACATATTAGCCATAATACTGACTTTTAATGCCTTAGAGCATATACCAGACATTTATTTTTTTTATGAAGTCATGGTAAGGGCTATACATAAAGCTGGAAAGTATCTCACAGTAAGTGCATATATCTAATTCATGCATATCTAATCCTATAGGGCAGAAAAAGGAAGCATGGGGTGAACACAGAAGACAAACTGTGTACTTTTGTTTAAAATTCTAACTTGTACAAAGCATTTGACTCTTTCCTGCACAACATCCTTGTCTTTAAACTGGAGAGACATGGATTTGACAGACGGACCACTCAGTGGATAAGGAATTGGCTGGATGGCTGCACTCAAAGAATTGCAGTCAATGGCTTGACGTCCTAGTGGAGACCAGTGACGAGTGGCATTCCTCAGGGTTTCGTATTGTGACAGCACTGTTTAACATCTTTTTTGGCAACATGGACAACAGAACAGAGTGTTACCCTCAGCAAATTCGATGACGATACCAAGCTGTGTGGTGTGGTTGACACACTGGAGGGAAGGGATGCCATCCAGAGGGACCTTGGCAGGCTGGAGAGGTGGGCCTGTGCAAATCTCATGAAGTTAGACAAGGCCAAATATAAGGTCCTGCATGTGGATCGGGGCAATCCCAAGCACAAGTACAGGCTGGGCAGAGAATGGATTGACAGCAGCCCTGAGGAGAAGGATTTGGGTGTGCTAGTAGATGAGAAGCTCAGCATGAGCCGGCAATGTGCGATTACAGCCCACAAAGCCAACTACATCCTGGCCCTCATCAAAATAAGAGCAGCCAGCAAGTCGAAGGAGGTGATTTTTTCCTCCCCTGCTCTGCTCTCATGAGACCCCACTTGGAGTACTGCATGCAGCTCTAGAGCCCCCAGGATAAGGAGGACGTGGACCTCTTTGAGCCGGTCAAAAGGAGGGTCACAAAGCTGATCAGAGGACTGGAGCACCTCTCCTATGAGGACAGACGGAGAGAGTTGGAGTAGTTCATCCTGGAGAAGAGAAGGCTCCGGGGAGACCTTATAGTGGTCTTCCAGTACGTAAAGGGGGCTTATAAGAAAGATGTGGACAAACTTTTAAGCAGGACCTGTTGTGATAGGACAACAGGTAATGGTTTTAAACTAGAAGGAGGTAGATTTATGTTAAACGTAAGGAAGAAATTTTTTACAATGAGGTTGGTGGAACACTGGAACAGGTTGCCCAGAAAGGTGGTGGATGCCCCATCCCTGGAAACGTTCAAGGCCAAGTCAGACGGGGCTCTGAGCAACCTGATCTGGTTGAAGATGTCCCTGCTCCTTGCATGGGGGTTGGACTAGATGACCTTTAAATGTCCCTTCCAACCCAAACTACTCTATGATTCTGCGATTCTATTCCGCTCTTCCATCTACTGCAACATTCAATATATGAAGTTATTTCATCTATATCAATCAGTAGTTTCCTATGTGAAGTGTGGGTAATGTAAGTTAGCAAACTATCTGCTAGTATAAGAGTAGTGATAAACTAGCTAACATATATAAATTGTATTATTAAATATTAAGAAAAGATTTTCTGTAAGACAGAAGGTACTATTTCAAATTATGAGTAAAGGTCCAGTCTATAAAGAATGAAAAGAAAAATGCATTTTAATAACCAAAGTGATGAATGATATTAGAGAATCTTCCTGTACTCAAGTGTCATAGAAGATTCAACTTCTCACATCATATATTATCTGTTTTAGTCATGTTAAATGATTAGGAAATTACATTAGAAAAAAAAAAGAAGAATTAACCAACTGTAGTTCACTTGTAACTCTGTTTCATTTTCTCATGGGATTTTTATTGTAAAGTCATACATTACTCACACTAAAACTATTTGCTTTTTATGATCAGATAAACTCTTCTCTTTTATAATGCATTTCCCTTTTCAGCCTAATCAAAAAATACTTTTCATATTTTGAAGTCTGGGAATTTTCTACTTTAACTTGATATCACTAGTTGTCTTTTCAATAACTTTTGTAATGAATTTTTGTAATGAATTATGTAAACTGTAACTGATAGAAAGTGACAGTGGAGAAAAAAAGGCTTTAAACACAGAGTGATCAGTGAAAAATAAGTATATAGGCTATGGTGAGTCCAGTATTCTCTGCTAACTTTTACATCCTTTGCCAGCTTTTGCAAAAATGTAAATATACATTTTCATAATTGGTTACTAATAAATGTGATTGAGAAAAAAATATTTTATCTTAGTGAATGTTCCTGTAATTTAGAGTTGTACATTTGAAATTAGTAAGCATCAGTACTTTACTGATTCCTCTGAATGAGTAAAATACAATTTTAATTGATGCATTACATTCTATGATTCTATGATTACTTTCCATCATAGGCATTTTAAGGAACTTAACAACTAATGAAACATCCCTGGTCATATGTCAATACAATTGAAACTTCTGTCAAATCATAGAATCATAGAATTGTTTGGGTTGGAAGAGAGCTTCAAAGATCATCTAGTCCAACCCCCCTGCCAGGGGCAGGGACATCCCCCACTAGATCAAGTTGCTCAAAGCCCCATGCAACCTGGCCTTGAACATTTCCAGGGATGGGGCATCCACAATTTTTCTGGGCAACCTGTACCAGTGTCTTATCACACTCATCGCAAAAAAAAAAATTCTTCTTTATATCTAATCTGAAATTACCCTCTTTTAGTTTGAAACCATTGTCCCTTTTCCTATCACTACAGGCCCTGCTAAAATGTTTCTCCTCATCTTTCTTAAGTAAAGGAGGAGAAACATTTTAGTAAAGATGAGGCCCTTTAAGTACTTTAAGTACGAAAGGCCACAACAAGGTGCCCCCAGAGCCTTCTCTTCTCCAGGCTGAACAACCTCAACTGTCTCAGCCTGTCTTCAAAGCAGAGGTGTTCCACCTCTCTCATTATTTTTGTGGCACTCCTCTGGACCAGCTCTAACAGGTCCATGTCTGTCTTCTGCTGGGGACGTCAAAACGGGATGCAATAATCCATGTGGGGTTTCAGTAGAGTAGAGTAGAGTAGAGTAGAGTAGAGCAGAGTAGAGTAGAACAGAGGGAGAGAATCTCTTCCCTCCACCTGCTGGCCACGCTTCTTTTTGAGCAGTTCAAGATATGATTGGCTTTTGGAAGATACAAGAGCTAGAATTTTATATTAGAGGAAATAAAATCTGCACAAAGTCCAAAACTTATCATCTTAGAAGGCAAAAGTTCATGCAGCAGTCAACATTTAATCAATTTCGGTTTCCTTAATGAAAGTTTACAGTGTGCAGAATGTCTGGAAGAATATGTGTGTACATACACACTGACTGAATAGCCAGTGTGCTTAAGATCTGCCAATTGGTAGCATAAATGCAGATGGTTACTGAGTCACTCAAATCAAAAGTAGTTTTTCCGAATCATGGATGTAGATAGCCATCAAGTATGACCTATGAGGTGACTTCCTTGAACTTGTGGGAATGATCATGCTTTGCCTTTTTGACTCCGAATTAACTGCATAAGAATATGTCTTGAATACAAAGAAGCTTCCTTTAAAATTGCAATGTTTATAGTGTCTTCAGCTTTTCTCCTCTATTCTATGTAAGGTTTCTGGTCCTCAATTCTAATCTGATATTTTTAGAGGAACACAGTTCAAGTATAGGGCTCAATTTTCAAAAGAGCTCAATCTTTTAAGTGTAATTATGACATATATTAGGTCCTCTGTGAAGCCTGAAAGCAGGTTATGCTTTTAGATTAATATAGCCATAGTCTGCTGTTTGAGATCCAAGGGGATTCTAGCCCATCAAAAGATGAGAGGAGTACAACTATTAACCAAGTCTTCCTCCCTTATTTGCATCCTACACAACTTAATGCATTTCTGTTTTCTTCAGCTGTCTGTCTGCATCCAAATCTACACTTTTCATCAAGTATTAGAGCTCAGAAGTGTGCTTTAGGTTACTAAAGTGAATTGTAAAAGTCATAAAGAGAAGGAGTTTTGCCTATTGGTTGATATTTTTTTTTCTTTTTATTTGTCCTATAAAGCCACTACCACATGGTAGGTATAGTTGGCTGTGCTTCAGACAGGCTCTTATTTTAATCCAAATTCTAGGTTTCCATAGGCAAATGTTATCTGCCTATGGGAAAAGTACATTTTCCTCCTGGTTTTCAAAGGCTGAAGAAATATCTTCATTTAAAAAAAGCCAAGGGGGACACCACCTGCTTGCATCATCCTACTCACTGTAGGACTTCCTACTCATCCACTCTTCACTGAGAACATGTGTAAGAGCGTCACCTATAATGTTTACACATTTCAGCAGAGGACCCTAGCTGCCTCTCTAGGCAGGCATTCAGAGCTGAATTGATAACCTCTAGTATTATCACTGCTAGCTCCCTGAGCCCTTTCAGATGAGCCCCATCTGAACTAAGAAATTTAGGAAGAATAGTATCAAGACTGTAAGTTTTCTGTTTTGTAGTAAAAGTTCAAGCAATAGAATATTTCCTTGTTGTTTCTTATGTTATAAATCCATATAAAATAAAGCAGAACAATTTTCACAGAGTGCAAAACTTACTCATCTCTCTGTGCTGCTGATGACTCATAAAATCGACTTTCCAACATATCATACAGAACTACAATAACTCATTTTCCATGAGACATGGCATATTTCTTGCATATTTTTATTAAATTTGCTCCATAGTTGTACAGTAAAATGCCTCAGTGCACTTCTAGTCATTGGCTAAGTTAAGGCTAGCTTTGCAAGTGCCTTACTTATTATTATTTGGTGATAGGCTTTGTTCCTGCGCATTACTCATTTCCTTTACTTGAAACATTTTAAAAGGGAAAATGTATAAAATGAAGCCTATACGACCTTTTCATTACATCTACATCTATTTCTTGCTATCAATTGTATTTTTTCCTTTGGTTGATGATATTAAAATCAATCCTAAGTAACTGGGTAGATTTTACTCATGCAACATTGAATGTTATTTCATGTCAAGCTATTCAGTCACCTTTGTCTAGCATTTCTCTTTTTTATATAGATAAGAACACTTCTTGCAGTGCAAGCTCTGAACTGTGCAATTTCTTCTGTGAAAATTTGAAGCACTTTCCCTTGATTTTTCTTTTCCCGGTTTTATCTGGTTTTGCTGGTACATTTTGTAGTTCTGTTTTTCTCAGATATCTATTTTTTCATTCTCATCTACCTCACTAAAAATTTTACCATTTGTATTCAGGAGTGCCCATACTTTCTCTGTGTTGTGTAACCCAAAAATAAATCCGAAAGAACAAACATTCAGTACCAAGATCAGTCACTATCTTGAAGGTGAAGAAGGCTTCCTTTTATTTCCCCTCATTTGGTTTTTTTTTGTTTTTTTTTTGCTGAGTAGATTACATCCTGAAAAAGAAAGTTAGATTATAGGTAAGCAATTGCTACCCATTGTCTGAAATCAGTGTTGTTCACTTTTATTATGGTAATGTCTAGAGATCCTGTAAGTGCGGTGCTATCTTGCAACATGCTGTGTCTGTTGTGATGTTCAAGGTCACAAAATTACTTCTATTCCACTTTTTTGTTTCAGTGTCAGTAAGCTTTAAGGACATATTTGCAGATAGGTGTGATCTTATATATTCTTCTAAATTAAGGTCTTAGGCTCTGCTTGAGCAATCATATCTATGTAGGTGTATACAGTCATTGCTGTAGCCATGCAGTTCTCTACTCACAGAAAATTTGATTAAATGCTGAAGTCTCTGCTGAAAAATTATACTGAAGGTAGAATGTGCACATCCATAGGCAGATAACTGTTGTTCTTAATTCATTGGAAATGGCATCTATATACTCTACTCTTTGTGTAGATACTGGATTACTGACTAAAAAGTATATTTGAAAGAACTATGTACTTTTATACTTTATATTTGAAAGAACTAATACTTTTAATATATACTTTTATTTTTTCATTCTTTTAAATATATGCTATTTAAATTATTTCCTTATTTGTATGTATTATATATATATGTAAAAATATTTCCACACAACCTTAGTGAAGTATTTTACTACCCAATGGTATACAACTGTTACGAAGTTACTGATTAACAAAAGTGGGTCCTATCCCATGATGGACAGCACAGGGATTTTTCAGGAAAATTGAGGAAGCTGTAGCGTTCTCTACTCTATCACTCCAGTATGCACTCAGATTCAGAAAGTTCTAGTGGTTTTTCATTCTGCTTTCATTTAGTATTTTTTTCCTAGTTATGGTTAGTCATGTAAAAATAACTTCAAATTGTACATCCTCTGAGTTTAAGTTATGAATACATCAAGATAAGGGTTTATATCAAGAGGACCCAGGAGTACAGAAGATAACTTAAAAATTACTTTAGCCAAGATTCATTTAAATCCACTTTAATAAACAGATATTCTTCTCACAGCTGATGGAATCTGATTATTGCCTATGGAAGGAGGTAAACAAATCCAGGTAACTAAAAAGAGAGTCAATGGGTTAAACAACAACAAAAAAAACCTCTAAGAAAAAGATTACTAAAACTGTGGTTTTAGGATTACACATTTACTCTGCTTATAATGACAGAAAGTGACTTAATCAAATTCCTGCCTGGTGTGAGATGTATAAAGGTGAAAGGAGAAAAATTCAAGTAATTTATACTTTGTAAAAAAACATAACAACAACAACAACAAAAAACAACTAAAAGAAGAAAAAAAATCCAGTCTGTTTTCTCTACTCTATTAAATAAGCTGAAATGATCTTATTTTCTCCCAGAAGATGGCACAGTAGAACAAAAAGGGGCTCTAGTGAAAGAATATGCCACATGAGTGGAAGCTTTCAAATACTACAGCAATTTCTTGCAACTTTTAGTTTTGGTTTAATAAGAGAGGGGATATGATGCTTCCTTGGGTGCAGTAATGGGAATACAACTCTAAATTCAGAGTTTGTAATAGCTTTGGTTTTATTTTCAGATGGAACAAGAGCTCCCATGGCCCCTTGATAAAAGAAAGAATGCTGAAAGTCACAAACTCGGGAAAGAATTATAAATGAGAAGCAGTCATTTAAGGGAGCATCAATGTGGCATCCTCTGTTGTGGCTCAGCCCTCCCAGAGGAGTGTTTCTTCCACCTGGCTTGCTACTCTCCACTCTGTCCCAGGCTGAGTAACTCATAGCAGTTATTTTCCTTAGTCTCCGACTCCATCCAACCCCCAGCCCAAATAAAGGTTATTTCCAAAAGGCTTTCTAAATGGCACAACAAACAGAAGTTTCTAATCATGAGAACTGCAGCTATAATAATGCCGTTAACTATTAGCCTCTATCCTCACTGCACTCAAAAGCCCAGTGTTGCTACTACCACGTTAACAATCACTCTCCAGTGATGAAAGTGGGGTTTTTTTTGGTGTTCAACAGCTATGCTAATGTAATAATGCTTCTAGTTCTAAATATTTCTCTCCATTACCTAAAACTATCTTCCCCTGTGCCACTCTCTCAATAGAACATACCAGCCTGTGTGAAAGATTTCTAACTCCCTCCAGTTTTTGTTTGAGCATTTTGTTGTGAAGTTGTAGGCATTTGTTTACCTCTTTGTTTTTAATATTATAGAATCATAGAATGGTTTGGGTTGGAAGGGACCTTTAAAGATCATCTAGTCCAACCCCCATGCAAGGAGCAGGGACATCCCCAACTAGATCAGGTTGCTCAGAGCCTCATCCAACCTGGCCTTGAATGTTTCCAGGGATGGGGCATCCACCACCTCTCTGGGCAACCTGTGCCAATGCTCTACAACCCTCATTGTAAAAAATTCTTTCCGAATATCTAATCCAAATCTACCTCCTTCTATTTTGAAACCATTACCCCTTCTCCTGTCACAACAGGCCCTACTGAAGAGTTTCTGCCCGTCTTTCCTGTAGGCCCTCTTGAGGTATTCAAAGACTACTATGAGTAACTATGAGTAATATGGACTTGATGGTGAAATCAACATTTTACCCTATGACTTCCCAGATAATAGATTTTGACCTCAGTGATTACAATAACTTGAGAAGTGTAGATTTTACATGAATAAAAGTAAATATGAAGTTTTAGGAATGTTAAGACCATATGTATTGCCTCAGATTCCTACTCTGACACATCCATACAAGAAGAGGAGAAAATACTTGGCTGCGCTCTATTACAATGATGTATTTACAAGACTAGAATTGATATTATAATTTTTAATCTGGTTTTTTTTGCACTCATTTTCCCGAATATTGCTAGGATTATATGGCCTTCTGTTCAGTTGTCTTCAGAGTCTGAAACTGTCTTGTGTGCTATCACATCACGTGAAGAGACAGCCTGTAAGCCCTTGCTAAGCCTCATAAAAGTCTGTAATAGCATGGAAAGTGCAGTTAAATGCAATCAGTTATAAGCTAGTTACTATGCTAAACTGTGATCAAGACCTAACAAACCTTGCTTTCTTTGCTGAACAGTAGTTCAGCAGAATCTGGTTTTAGTCTCAGGGAAAATACAGTGTTTGACCATCGTATAACATCATAAATTGCACATATACTTAATCTTCATATGTTAATATTCTTTTTGGTAGCAGTGTGACAATTAATATAAAATATAAGGTCTTTTTGTTGGATACTATGAGCAAATATGTGAAGGTTTTTTAATGTGTGAAATACAGTTGACATGTTTCAGCCTTTTTTGTTTCTGAAATTGGAGAATACTTTTCCATTAATAAAAAAAAAAAACCTGGAATATCTTATATTCTATTACATACTTTATTCCATAAAGCAAATAAGATAAAGACCTTTTTTTCTGTTCTTGTATAGATTTACCAGAAGGAGGATTAAGTGGGCTTTGTACCCCTTCATAGCATTCATCTCTTCAAACTACTGTGACATGGTTTCTTTATTGAGCTGAAACTGTATACATGTTGTAACCTATACTAGTAAAATTCCTTTCAGAATTGTTAAAAATATATCTCCACATGCAGTCATGGAAAGCTTTATTTAGACCAAATTTCTGGATTCTTGTAGAGAACAAGAATTAAATAGATTCTTCCTTCATCCACAATATTAAGATTCATCAGATCTTTTCTTCTCACAAAAGGAGAGTGTATGGACTTACAAACATTTATTTATGATGAATGAGTATCCTGCTCATTAAAGAAATTTAGGATCAGAGCAAATATTATTAATAATTGTTTTCTTCTGAATACTGTGAATTGTATTGTTTTAATTTAAGCCCTATCATCTAATTCAAAATTAATTTGTCTAAATACCTCTTTGAAGGGACTATACTCTGCTGTTTCATTCAGCAGATACAGAGTTGAGACTACAGAAATGAGACATCTCCTGGAGAAGAAATTTGATGCAGCAGGTTGTATGCCTTTCTATTTTTTCTTTCTATGTTTATTTTTTAACCAAATATTTAACTTCTGTAGTCTTGGGCACTTTTAAGATTTAAAATCACACAACCCTCTACTGTCTTTATTAAGAGTATCTACTCTTCCCTGGTTTTTTTGAAAAAAAAAAAAAATTAAAATGAATTAACAAAAGGAGTGCTTCAAATACTAAGCAATGCAATTAAACAGAGTTAAATTGTGAATACAATAATATGCTGTTATTCTTTGTAAAATGTGGAAAAAAAAATTATATTTAGGAAAGGATTCTTTTGTTTAGTGGTTGTATCAAGCTTTCCATACAAAAGTTTAGAGGTGAACATGTTTCTCATTCTTTACCAAGCTAGGATAATCCAAATTCTGTTGAAAGCTCAGTAAACATGCAAACTTGAGATCATAACTGAACTTGTATCTAAAAAATAAAGCAAGATTTTATATATATATATATATATATAAAGTAGACTTTTAAAAAACTTTAAACAACTTTGTCAGACCAGTGCTCCATCTGTCCAGCTAATCTCAACAGGATACTCTGTCTCTCAATGAGAGATACCACTTAGGAAGCATACAGAAACTTGGTTACTTCCAAACTTAGTAACTTTAGTTGCTTTCCTCTGTACCCTCTCTAAGTCTACTCTGTTATTCCTCACATACAGAGAATGGAAACTGTCTGTTCAGCAGAAACTGCACTCAAGATGAGAATGCCCCAAGGGTTTTAAGTAGCATTTTAAATAAATTTTAATGATGTCCTCTTCATTGTTGCCATTTACCCTCCTAATGGTGCCCTCTATATTTTCTCTGTTCTTCTGGCTGCCACCATGCACTGAATTGAAGATTTCAGGCAACTGCTAACAATTCTCCAAGGATCTTTTTCCTGAGTTATAACTACTCCTCCCAGATTTAGCATTATGTAGTCATATTTCAGACTTTTTTTCTCCCCTAGATATATGATCTTGCATTTATCTACACTGAAGGTCATGTTCCACGTTTTTTACCCATTAACTCAGGTATGAGAAATCCTTCTAGAGTTTCTTGTCATTAGTGCATCTGACAATTACCCAAAGCTTAACATCAGCAGCAAACTTGGATATTTCACTGATTCCTTGTTTCTTTAGGTCATTGCTGAAGAAGCTGGCTAAAAACCAAAACCAGCACCAGTCCTTTAGGGACTTCATTACAGACTCTTCTCTACCCTGAAAAGCTATAATTAAGCTCTTTCTTTCACTTTCTGTATATAACCCATCTTTCTAGGTCCCTGAGAAAGGGACAGGGACATATCCACCTGTTCTGTAGAATCTTAGTCTCTTTAATTCTTCTGCATGTGGAAACTTGTTAAAGTATCTTGAAAATTGAGATATTTCCACCACTTCCCTTTATGCCTCCTGACACCCTTACAGCATATATTTCCAAAATACTGACTTAAATATTAAGCAGAACTGTTTTAAAATTACACATACATTTTGTTCATCCAAAAATATAGACATTCAAAAACATTGAAGGTAATTGTTTACACATTCACCTTTTTATATCTTAAGATTTACATTGAAAACCATATATTTCTATCCTTGAGTTCATCTACAAGAAAATTACACTCACAGTTTCTTTCAACTGTTTCTTTTTAAAATTGTATTTACCAAATAATTTCTTCACTGTTACATGCAAAAATTCATATTACTGTGGAGAAGAGTAATCAATGATTTCCTTTACCAAAAAAAAAAAAAATTGTAACAATTAGTGTCTGAATTGCTTGCAGTAGACAAAAAATATCTCTTGCACATTTTTTTCCACCTTAGTCTATGCATTTTAGTGTTTTGCAAAATTCACGTAGCAACTTTTTTACTTAAAAAAAAAAAAATTCTAGTATTATTGGTATTTTTTTAACCTTAATTTGCGTTTTTACCTGGATTGTATTTTTCTTCTAGGTTTACAGCATGTCCTTCCAACATGTTCCTTCTTTAATTTTAATCTCAGTAAATCTAAATCTAACTTAGACAGAATATCTCCTAATTCTCTGTTTTTTTATTTTTTCCTCAGGATTAATCTTTTCAGATAATGTTATTTATTAGAAATGAGGTGAAAATTCAGCTTTTGTACTTTATTTAACAAATAGTTTGTCTCCATCTCTGTGACTTTTGAATTAGCATGTGTATTCTGTTGACTTTCACAGGGGTAGTGGAAATGTTATTAACTATCCCATCTTCACTCTTTCAAAAGTGCAATGTTTTTCATGCTTTTTTAGAAAACCGTTTAGAAATAATTTTCAAACAAAAAGATCTCTAATTATTTTATTTCACATATTTTCTAGCTAAAAGAAAACAACAGAAATTATACAATAGAAATAAATGCTACTTTATAATCCCATTATCCTTTTAGTTCTCAAATTTTTACAGTTTGTATAAACATTATTGCTTGTATAGACATTTGATAGACATTTTACTAGACTGCTTCACTCTGAGAAATTGCCCTTTTTCTTTGTATTTTACTCTTCATGTGATCACGTATGACTGCACTGGAAAACATTGTTCTGGGATGTTATGCTGTTTTCAGCCTCCACATACTATTTTTTTGAAAACACTGAAAAAATGCATGTGATGGCACAATTTGACTTTAAAATTTATTACCTCCTTCTTCTCTTGGATAAAAATGATCTCAAAGACAGAGTCTCAAAGACAATCAGCAAGAAGAAGTATTACTTTGGGGGAAAAAGGAAAATGTACACCAGTACAAGTAGGACATTAGTGCCCTCAAATAAAACTAAACTTATTGAAGAAAGTCAGATGTTTGCTACAGTGTAGGATAATATTTTATTTTAAAAAAAAACCCAAACAAACAACAACAACAAAAATTAAATAAACCAGATTTATTGTTAAACCCTGTTCTTTTAGAAGGAGTCATCTATCATGGTTATCCTTTGTTACTTCTGGAAAAAAAATAAGAGAAACTCAGGCTTAGTATTTGTTATAAAAGATGTGGGACTCTGCTAATTCAGCATTCACAGATTTTGAATGTTACATGTGGCTGCCACCCTAAATCTCTGAAAACTTGTTAGATCTATGGTTTCTTATTCCTCCAGAGCAGTTTGGAAGGCCAGTTTCTAGCAGTATATGGTAAAATGTTTTTGTCCCCAAAAGAATAACTCTAATCACTCTAAAATATATGGATTTTTTTTTGGTAGTAACAGGAAAACCTTGCAATATAGTTATACCCAAACAATTATGCCTTAAAATATATATATGACTCTAATCTCTGAATTTTAAGTTACAAATTATTCTTTTGTGACTGAAAATTTTCCATTTATAGTTTAAATAATTGTCCTGGTTTCGGCAGTGATGGAGTCCATTTTCCTCTCAGTATCTGGTGTGTTTTAGATTTCGTGTGTGAAGAATGTTGATAAAAACACTCTGATGATACGAGTTGTTGTGAATGAGACCAAGGACACTGTCTGGCTTTCCAAGTCTCGTTAAAGTCTCGTTAATGTGCAGATGCAGGAAGCTGGGCAGAAGACAGACATAATAATTGACCCAAACTGGCCAAAGAGAGTATTCCATGCCATAAACGTCATGCGCAGTATATAAGTGGGGATTGCCTGTAGGAGGGGGCATCCATTTGGGCATCTGCATGGCATGCATCCTTGGCATCCATCTTCTTTCCATCTCTCTTACTTGCTTGCATCGTTTGCTCTACCTTGCTGGCTCTCTCTCCCCCACTTTGCTTGCTGTTCGGTGTCATTTCCATGATTGCTGCTTGGAACGGGCTGCGTTGGTCATTCAGACATAGAATCATAGAATGGTTAGAGTTGGAAGGAACCTTCAAAGGTCATCTAGTCCAACCCCCCTGCAAGGAGCAGGGACATCCCCAACTAGATCAGGTTGCTCAGAGCCTCATCCAACCTGGCCTTGAATGTTTCCAGGGATGGGGCATCCACCACCTCTCTGGGCAACTTGTTCCAGTGTTCTACAACTCTCATTGTAAAAAATTCTTTCCTAATATCCAATCTAAATCTACCTCCCTCTATTTTAAAACCATTACCCCTTCTCCTATCACAACAGGCCCTACTGAACAGCCTCTCCCCATCTTTCTTGTAGGCCCTGGAAGACCGCTATCAGGTCTCCCAGGAGATATTGTACATTGTTCATTTTGTATATTTTGTATATATTAATATCCTTATATTCTGTTATCTTTGTAGTTTTTACTATTTTAGTAAACTGTTTTTATCTCAACCCATGAGTTTTCCTTTCTTCCCAATTTCTCTCCCCCGTCCTGCTGTGTAGGCAGAAGGTGAGTGAGAAACTGTGTGGTAACTTGGGCTAAACCACCACAATAATTGACAGATATGTGAGAGAGGGAATTATATTCTTTTTTATAAACAAATTTTTTATAAACAGAATTGGTTCCACTTATGTAATCTTTTATCACTTCTATACGTACATGAAAAAGAACAGGGATCTCAAATGGCTTTGTAGGGCTAGTACTTAATAAGACAAATTTTTAAAGGTAAATTGATTCAAAATGGGTTGCTTATGCAAAGTTGGGAAAAATGAGGGGGTTTATAGGCCATATAGTGACTACAGGATTTTGACATTTCTATTGAAATAATTTACGTAAATATTAGCTGGAGATGCTGAAACACTTGTATAGCAAAAGTAAGTCAGATAAATAGAAGCTAAAATGCTGATATATTTGGAAACTTTTAAGTTCTTTCTTGTAGAACTATACTGAAGCATCCCTTTCCCATTCTCTGTCCCTTCCTTCCTATGATGGAAAAAATATTGTATGAAATCTGAAATTCTGGTCTCATCTATAAGCAATTTTATAAGGCCTGATTTTTGGCATCATTGCTCATTGTTCAGTTTCTAATTTATTTTTTTTTTCTTGTCACATTTCAGACTGACTTAAAAGAGCGACTCTTCTGCTCTTTTTGTTTTTTTTTTTCCCTCCAAAGCATATAAAATCTGTCAGAGTTGATTTACATTTGTATGTAAATCCTTACATGCAGAGTAGTCCTGTGTTTAGTTGTTCAGTTTTTATTGGGTTTTGAGTGACAATTCTGTTTTTTAAAGAAAGACAAATTGAGACTGAAATCTTGTTACAGAAAAAAAGCTATACAATTTCAAATACTATAGATAGTATTTCCTATGTTCTGCTATATTTGATATTAGGTAATTTTTTCCTATTTTGAGTAAACATTAAAATAAAGAAGTCATCAATAGTTTTAACAACAGAAAGTTATAAAACTTTTTACCATTCAGCATCTTGGAAGCATTTAAATTGTTTTGCAAGAGATAGTCTTATTTTTATAGCACTCACAATGGGTCATGAGGAACAATATGAACACAATTACTAAAATTTGAACTCCTGTTCAAATAGATGAGTCCAATTATATGATCTTTTGAGAAAGTAATTAATTACCTCCTTAGTTCACCTCATTTTCAAAATCCAAGAGCATTTTCTTCATCCTTCTGTTACCTGTCAGCTGCTGTTATAATAATTATTATGAAAAAAAAAATACAAAACTCATTGTATATTCTTTATTTTATTTCTCCATCATCTTGTCAAATGTCCAGTGTGAAAAGTTAACTTGGTGCAAGAAGCTAAATGGATTGTCACAGAGGTCTAATATGTTTAAAAGAATATAAACTCTCTTTTGTTCAGTAGTTATTTTGTGGGTCAAGTACAGAGGACAGGAAAATAAGAGTAATCAAATAATTTAGTGGTCTAACTTTTGATCTTGTTTGCAGGATACTGAAAGATAGAATAAAATAGTTTGCATATCATCCCTTTCCTCCAAAACAGTCATAATTCTTGTCCTACTGTTATGTTAGCTGTAAAGTGATATTTTTCAAAGGGTTCTGAACTGATGTAATTCTTTTTCTACAAGTCAGGCTCAGCTTCTACTGGAAGTTTTACTACAAATTTCAAAAGGAAAGGAGCAAGACTGAGGTCGAATGTTTTTGGAAGAATGTGCAGAATACTTTTAACATCAAAAAATGTCATGCTGTCAAAAGGCTTTGTAATATGTATCTTTAGAGAGAGCAAGCTTATGCTTGCATTTGACATACTGAGCACTAGGTAGATGCTTATCTGTGCTCTTTTACAGCTTCTTTGGCTTCAGCTTTCTCCCTATTTTGTGCACTGTTTATATGAGTGACCTCCAAGGATTTCAGATTTACTTTTTCCTATCTTCTCCTTTAAATTGAGTGTTCTCTCTCTGACCTGTGTATCTGATTTTCCTTTGCTCTGGTTGATGTGGTCAACCAGAAATAAACTCTATGAAGTAGTAACAAATGGCATAATAATGGAGATATTTGAGGGTTTGTTCCTTATCATCTGCCTTTCAGAACCTCAGTCAGTTAAGAGGACTGTCACATTCATATCTAGACAGGAGTACAAATGTTTCATAAAACCAAACTGGATTTTGCAAACAGATTTCCTAAATAAATCCAAAGGCTTATGGACAAAATATCTTGGTCTTTGTAGTATTAATTATATAGGTTAGAAACAGAGATACTTATTGCTTCTTAGGCATTTCTTACTCTTCCTGCTATAGAGATACTTATGGCTAGAGTTTTCCAGGGTTATAAGAAAAGAGATCAATTTTAAATATGAGTTTGCCTAAAAGAGCCAGAGATTTAGCAAGATGGCCTGGAGACTGGGACTTTTAAAGCACATAAATTTCAGAGAAACAGGCGCTATTCCCATTTTTTATAGTTAATAATCTTGTAAGTACCTTCAGCTAGCTGATCTGCAGAACAGAGGATACTAGCGCTTATAACTTCCAAGATCTCCAGTCAACAAAGTGTGCAATAATTGAAATAACACTCATGAAATACAGGCCTTAATGCTTTAATATGTATTTGAATATGAAATTTCCCATTTTTCATATTTTTTGAGACACAAATTTTTGAATATGTATCAAGAACAAGCGTTTGCTAACTAGCATGGGCAACTTTGGGAAAGATTGCTGCATACTACACAAAAAGACAAGGATGCATTTTAATATGTTGAATATTTAAAAACAGTATTTTCACCCGTACTTTGCAGAGGTTATAGATACCATGTAATGGCTTACATAGGATGGAAAGAGGTTAGACTAGCCCATATCTAATCCTTTATTTCAGATATTTTTCTTTTCTGTGTTTTGTGGCCCCTTGACATGCAAACAGGTACCAAATATTTGTTCCAAAGCTTCTTTAGAAGCAAGTATATACTGACAAAAACCTATATGTCTAGTATAGAATAAGTAGTTTGCATTTATTCTGTCATTCTGAAAAATAAAGCTTAGGAAGACAGAGGAGAATCATTCCCCTGCCATTTTAATTTTCTTTTTAGCACTTTCATATTGGCCTCTAAGGCACAAATCTATATGCACAATAATGTTGCTGTAATTGCTTTTATTCACAGGAACTATTACATTGTGGTAAATTTACTGGTGTTTTCAGCTGCTGTTCCACACTGTCTTTTAACCAGAGTAGCAATAAAGTTGCTACTTCCTCTTGACCTTTGTCTTTCACCTGCTTATTTTGCCCTTCAGTGTTATCAGTTAAGACTGATTCTTTCCCAATATCTGCAATATCTGTTCCTGCCTTGTGCTATTTACTTGCACAGAGACCTTTGCATTGGCATACTCTTTTCATTACTCAAACAGTTCATGTTAATTTCTGTTTTCTTCTGTAGTCAACCTCCACTAACTAGTGTTTTATTTATTGATTGCTATTATCTTCACTTTGTTCTCATGATCCACACCTTTTTTACTCCTAATAATAAGGGGGAATGCAAAGAAACATGTGCATCAAAGGCTGCACAACCAGCTAACTAATTCAATATGTCCAAGTAAATTATTTTCTGAATGGAAGTTATGATGTTATACTCAGCTTACCTAATTTTAACTTTAAAAAAATTAGACATTTATGTCAAAAAAAATATTCATTTATGGTATTTCTTTAGTCAATGGAGAAGGATTAACTGCCTCCAGAAGAAAATTCTTGCCCTCACTGTTAGACCTCTGAAATTAGGAGAAAGTCTCCCATTAATCTCCATGCTAGCTGCTGGCTCTAAGATCACTTCTGCTGAAGTAAACTGGATTCATCACAGGTTTCCTTTCTGGATACTCTTAATCTGTCCTACTTTTTATTATAATCTATTAAGAAACACACATCTCTGATTCTGACTTAAAATAAGTTTCTCTGATTCCTTGTGGGGAACTTCTGGAAAAGTAAGTTAATCTTGAGCTGCATTACCCAAAGTCAGATAAGGTACTGATTATCTGGAAAGGAACCTCAGTGCTGTCCTATGGAAACTTTCTGGATGTGTTTAAACAAGGGAAGTTACGATTTTTGTTACCTTGGAGGTTTTCTCTGGTGTTTTGTTGCTGTTGTTGCTTTTTAAAAGATTTTTCTCCAAATTGTGTGAAAGGTGATATATTCCACTTTTGCTTTTTGTGCAATTTTTTTTTTTCACCAAGCCAGTCTGAAGAATTACACCTGCTAATGACAGCAGTGCATTTTTAATTACTTTCCCAATATGGATTAATTAACATGGAGACAAATTAGTTCTGGTATCATTGAACAGTTAATTTTCATCCATATTTCTGAACCCTCTTCAAAGGTTTTATAAAATCCATAGGGGTTTTATGCCTTTTTTCCCCCTTTTTGTTATAGGCTTACTGGAAGTCAGAATTTAACTAAATTTTGAATGCACAAAACGGCATATATGTGATAGGAATCTAAAAATCCTCAGGAATCTAAAAATCCTCAGAACACTTTGTCAGAGTTTCAGTATGGTCCTCAATATAAAGTAAGTGTAGCAGTTACTCAGTTGCATTCAGTTACCCATTACTGTATTATTTTGCACATTACACATCCCATCTGTTTAGTGATCACCCCTAGGAAACTCTTATTTCTTGTCCAGTGTGTATGTGAAAGCTCATGAGTAGCGTCTTAGAATAAACACCCTTCTCATATGACTCCATGAGCAGATCTTCCCACTACTAGTAAATCTTCCAATGTGATTAGATCTACCAGACATCAGCTCAGAGTTTTAAACAATTGTTGTTTCAGTGAATGCTCAGAGCCTCATTTTGGGGAATGTTTAGGAACTGAAGGTAGATCTCTGTGTCCAGTTCCCTTCTCTATCTTCCCAGCTTTCACATACCATAACCTAATGGACACCTACATTACCTATGTCTCTGAGCAGTTATGTGGTGGGTTGGCCCTGGTTGGATGCCAGGTGCCCATCCAAGCCACTTTATCAGTCCCCTCCTCAGCTGGACAAGGGAGAGAAAATACAATGAAAGACTTGTGGTCAAGATAAGGGCAAGAAGACATAATTCACCAATTCCCACCATCAGAAAAACAGAGTCAGCTTGGGAAAATTAATTTAATTTATTACCAAACAAATCAAATTAGAATAATGAGAAATAAAAAAAAAAAAATCTTAAAACATCTTCCTGCAAGCTCTTCTTTCTTCTCAACTTCAACTTTACTCCCAAATTCTCTACTTCCTCCCCCACCACCAGTGCAGGGGAATGGGAGTTTTTTCTGCCACTCAGTCCTTCTTACGGGAGGACTCCTCATACTCTTATCCTCCTCCAGTGTGGGGTCCCTCCCACAAGAGACAGTCCTCCACGAACTTCTCCAACGTGAGTCCTTCCCATGGGCTGCAGTTCTTCACTAACTGCTCCAGCATGGGTCCCCCTTCCATGGGGTGTAGTCCTTCAGGAACATACCGCTCCAGCACAGGTCCCCCATGGGGTCACAAGTCCTGCCAGCAAACCTGCTCCAGCATGGGCTCCTCTCCATGGGTTCACAGGTCCTGCCAGGAGCCTGCTCCAGTGTGCACTTCCCACAAGGTCACAGCCTCCTTTGGGCACATCCACCTGCTCTGGTGTGGTTCTTCCCGGGCTGCAGGTGGATCTCTGCTCCTCCGTTAACCTCCATAGGCTGCAGGAGGACAGTCTGTCTCACCATGGTCTTCACCATGAGCTGCAGGGGAATCTCTACTCCGGCAGCTTGAGCACCTCGAGCACCTCCTTCCCCTCTCTCTTCATTGATCCTAGTGTCTGCAGAGTTGTTGCTCTCACATATTCTCACTCCTCTCTTTGGTTGCAATTGCTATGTGCACAGCAACCTTTTCCCTTTCTTAAATATGTTATCACAGAGGGGCAACCACAATCCCTGGCTGGCTCAGACTTGGCCAGCGGCAGGTCCACGCTGGGGTCATCCGACATTGACTCAATTGGATGGAGGGGAAACTTCTAGCACCTTCTCACAGAAGCCATCTCTGTAGCCCCCTTGCTACCAAAACCTTGAAAACTCGATACAACGTGTTACATGACTCTGAAACCAAGTTGTTTTTTTGGTTTGGTTTTGGAGGATTTTGGTTGGTTGGTTGGTTTGCTAGTTGGTTCTTTAGTTTGTTTTTTAATTAGCTCAGACTGCATAACTTTGAGGGAAAAATGTAGATGTTCCTTCATGCCTTTCACTTGACTAAAATATAGGTCTTTCAAAGTTTGTTGAACATTTTTGTGTCCTACAGTATAGTTTTTTCATCATCTCTGCTCCAATTTAAAGAAAAGAAAATTACTCATTACTTACATCTTTAATATGGTATGCACTTTTAAAATTTTGTGATCTTGTCTAAGAACCTCAGGATAAAAAATACCATCCTAGAAATCTAAAGATTCAGCAAGTCCTCCAAGTTGGATTATCCTAGAAAAAGGTGAAAATAGAGTGTGTACAACGACTCTGTAATCTTTTGCTAGGTCATGACTCCTCTGCCAAAATATGTCTTGCTGAGTCAAATATGTGTGAGAAGATGTTTGAAGAGAGAAAAGCATATTAGTGATGTATATTATGCCACTTTTAGTCAAGCAATCTTAAATAATGGATTACACAAAGAATCATATATTTTTATCTACTAAAAATTCTGCTAACTTATTTAGTAAATGTGGTCATGTTTTTCATTTCATATAAAGTTTGACATCTGGCTGACCAGTACCATGTAAATTCTTCATCCTCAATCCATGCAGTTGGAAGAGTTAAAGGCAATCTATATGCAGGTTTGGGATTTTTTTAATATGGAATTAAGGAGAAGTTGTGCTTCTGTATGAGCTCCTTTTTAAACTTTATGATGTAATAATAAAAATAAGCTCATAGTCTGCTCATGCACTTTCACTGCAAATCCATTGAGTTGGTTTTCTGCCTTCCTCTATGGAAACCTGAATAGCAAAAGCGACAAATTGCTTCAACATCTGAAAACAGCTCCCATAAGAAAGCTGCTTTTAATTTCATTTTGATAGGGGAGGGCAATTCTGTGCGGGTAACCAAAACATTTTCCCACAGACAGCTAGCTATTAATGGAATGTCAGGCTGTAAGTATGTTTGTGATAGACTGGGTGTTAGAGAAATTATCTGAACACAACATCCTCTCCTTTCTATGTCAGCAGTCTTTTCACCCTGTGCTGGAGACTGATTGAACAAGAAAATGAAAGAAGCCCAATAAGGCTGTAAAACCTGTGGAGTTGTAGTTGTGGACACAATATAAAAAACTAAATTGTGAATCTGTTAGGCTTGTGTCACTTCAATGAACTACTTCTTTAAAAATGACTTAATCATTTCACTAGTATGACTATAGTAATAATTAAAAAAAAAAAATATCCGTACTTAAATAAGTTGCCATATTTCTCTGGTTTCGAACATATTAATAGAGAGTTTGCCTTTGTACCATTTAAACTATTTTTAAATCATGGTATAATTGTTTTATCATACAGTTCACAACCAGTGTTGTAAAACTGGAGCTTAGAAAATAACATGCAACTGATTTCATTAGTTTCCTATTTGCAAGATGTTTGCCAATAGAATTTAATAATCTGCTGTATTATTTTTAATTTTATATTATTTTCTCCAGTTAATAATTTCTGTGCTGCAGGCTGTTCATGACCTTTGAATACTCACAATTTGCAGTAGATGGAAATTCTCTCTAATTTGATAGTAACATCAGTTACTGTTCAGTCTTTTCCTGAATGGATTACACCATTTCATCAGTTTAGTCACATAGCAAACCAATAAAATCCAGCTTTCAAGAGTCCCATCAGTCTATAGAGGAAATCAAAGTGAAAAATAAACTTTAGAATTATAACCAAAAAAATTCTGATTCTGAATCTGCAGAAGGATAATGAACAGGAAGACAAGTAATTAAATGAGGAATAAAAGAGTAGAAGCAAGTGAAGTCGATGTATTGAGGGAAGTTCCCAGTTACAGGATGTACTTGTAATTAAGAGACATAGAAATGGCCTGACAGAAACCTCATAAAGTTCAATCAAGTTCAACAGTGCAAAGTCGTCAATCTGGGATGGAATAATCCTATGTACCAGTACTGGCTGGGAGCTGACAAGCTGGTAGGGGTGTCTAATTGCTGCCTTCAGCTACCTAAGGGATGATTGCAGAGAAGACGGAGCCAGACTCTTCTCAGAATTGCATAGTGAAAGCCCAAGAGGAAATAAACACAACATGCAGCAACTGAAATCCCAGTAAGACATAAGGGTCAAAAAAAAAAAGAATCACTATGCAGGTATTCAATGCTGGCACAAGTGGTTTTTCCGGAGTGGTTGTGAGGTCTTCCACCTTGGAGGTATTCAGGTCTTGCATGGACATGGCCCTGAACAGCCTGATCTAATTTCAGTTAGCCCTGGCTTGAGCAAGATGTTGGACCAGATGAACTTCATCGGTCCCTCCCAGCATAAACTGCTCTGCTTCTATAATTCATGATTAATGATAAGCTAGCACTGGCACAGTGTTGAAGTCTGTCCCCCTCGTTTTGAAGATTTACAAGTGAATATGTGAAATCATGGATTTTTTTTTTTTAACCAGTTTATAATAGTAGAGATTATAACATGTTACAAAAAAATTAATGAAGCAGCTCACTCTTAATTACTGCCAGCTCAGTGTCCAGGACTTGCCTTTTAATTGTTGCTACCGTGACCTTGTTGCCAGCTGGAATTGTTTAGCAAATGAGTTTATTTGTAGGAGTCACAACTCCAATTGGAGACTATCCATGCTAAGCTATGCCCTCAGCAAGACTGTAATCAATGTATATGAGTGCATAAACAACTTCACAGTCATAGAATCATAGGATCATAGAATGGTTTGAGTTGGAAGGGAGCTTTAAAGGTTGGAAAGGACCTTCAAAGGCACCTTTAAAAGTCCAACCCTCCTGCAGTGAACAGGGACTCTATCACATGCAAGGTGCTAGTAAAAGAACTGAGCTGGAAATGCCCATAATTTTTACTTATTAATTTTTATTTATTAATTTTTACTTAATTTTACTTAATCATTTACTTAATTTGAAATGTAGCGACATCTTTGGGTAATAGTATTTATTTTTTACTAGTAATATACAATGCCAATGATTAAAATAGTTAAATTATACAAATAGTTAAATTATACAGAGGAATCCAAAGTCCATCTGCACAAAACTCCTTGGATTTTTGATAGAAAATATCTGGTTAGTAATAAGACAGGAATAAACTGGTATTGTTCCATGGAGCATGGACGACTGCAGTGAGTTAACCTTGACTGGCTGGCAGATGCCCACCCAGCTCACTCCCCCTCCCCAACATGGCAGGGAGAGAATATTGGAAAGGAAAACTCTTGGGTCAAGATAAAGACAGGGAGATCACTCACCAATTACCATCACAGGCAAAACAGACTCAGCTTGGGGAAAAGTAATATAATTTATTGCCGCCCCCAAGTAGCACTGGAGGTGGGGGACTCGGGGGTTGTGGTCAGTCTGTAACAGGTCCTCTCTGCCACTCCTTCCTTCTCACATTCTTCTCCTGCTCCAGTGTGGGTCCTTCCCATGGTTGTAGACCTTCAGAATAAACCTGCTCCAGCTTGGGTTCTCCACAGGCTACAGTTCTTTCATGAAATATCCACTTGCTTCAGCATGAGGTCTTCCATGGCTGCAGTGTGGATACCTGCACCATCATGGTCTCTCCATGGGCTGCAGGGAAACACCTGCTCCAGCCTGGACTCTCTGAGGGCTGCAGAGGATCCCTGCCGGGGTGCCTGGAGTTCCTCCTCCTCCTCCTCTTCTCCCGTCCAGTGCTCACAGGGCTGTTTCTCACACTTCTTCTGTTTCTTTTTTCTTTTTTTTTTGCCATTTTTTGCCTTTTCTTACACAGGCTTTCTCTGAGGATCCCTCAGCTGTGCCCTGCGGTGGGGCCGTTGGAGTCAGCTGGAACCAGCTATGTCCTGCATGGGGCAGCCCCAGCCTCTCCACATAGGAGAGCCCCCTTGCCAGTGCCTAGGCACCTGC
Source organism: Tetrax tetrax (assembly GCA_009806455.1). NCBI lineage: Eukaryota > Metazoa > Chordata > Aves > Otidiformes > Otididae > Tetrax > Tetrax tetrax. The sequence continues at coordinate 421,405 of WHYT01016191.1, forward strand.
AGCTGCTCCAACTATCATGCAACTGTGTAATTCTGCTAGATGTGGAGGAATCTAACATGTGCAACTGAGAAAAGTGAAGTAATTGGAGGTATTCTAAACTTCTGTGATAGATTGTTCAGAAAAAAAAATATAAACTTAAATATGCGAAATGAAGGGTATTAAAATTATCACTGAATAATCACAAAGAGCTACAGAGATACCCTTGTGCTGCAGTTTAGAAGTGTGTTCAGAAGTACAAATTCAATCTGCTCTTATACACATATAAGTAGATAAAAACACATCTTTATAATCATATATGTGTGATTGTGTCATACACAATACATACGGAAGCAGTTCTTATTCTAATTTGTCTAGCATGATGACTCAAAGATCTCATCCATTTGCAGGATATAGACTGAGTTTACTCTTGCTCTGTAAAGTCAATATGATTAATCTGCCCTGAATTTTGTTTTAAAGATTTTGATTTTAAGTAAATCATTATTTATTGTTAGTAATGGGAAATATTACTGAATTTCTTTCATTGTGTTTTGATAACACATTAAATCGAGGATACTACTGTTAGACCAAGATTTTGATTGTGATTTAGATACTTTAGATCTGTGTTGCAGATGCTTTTAAATATCCCAGTTCTCAAAGACTGAGCAGAGAACTGTTATGTCATCCAAGAGCCTTATTTCGAGCCTTTCTAATTTCTTCCCAATTTTTATTACCTCCATTTCTCTCCATTTACAGGTAGCTAGAGCCTCTCTTTTCCAAAGACTTAATCAGACAAGATTCCCTGTCTTTTTACAGGTGAGAATATGACTGGTTTGCTCGACTTCTCCAGTTCCTTAAGGAGAATTGAGTAATGTCATACCATAAATCTGGATTTAGGACCTCTGATCCAGAGTGAAAAACGGTAGCTCACAGGACATGAGACATAAAATCAGTATGACTGCTCTTCTGGAGCTGATTTACTCAAAAGTTTTGACAAGATTAAATTTGCAACAAAAAGTTTTGGACTGGATTGTAAATTGTTTGTGTAACTTACTCTTGCTCTATGAAGGATGCAGCACTGGCCATCCACCATACTTTTATCTTTATCAAGGGCTTGCATCCCATGCCACATTTATGCCTGGCAAGAAAATATAAAACAAGTATACATTTCATAATATCTTCTCTGGTTAGTTCTCCAGATACGCAGTCGAAGAACCATGCATTAGGTAGATTAAATTTTTACTGCTGAATTACCATTCAGTGCTGAACATGTTGCAGTACTAAACAGCTCATTTGCTAGCATTTCCTATATATATATAATTACTCTTAAAGAAACTTTTAAAGTAGAATTATGAGTCATATGGCTTTCACTGTTGTGCTTCTAACTGCACTTGTGAAGAATTACAAAAAAAAAAACTGTATAAGAAGTAAATCCAATGGCATTATTTTATATTAATTTTCATTTTAAAATATCAAATTAGAAGAAATAATGCAAATCCAATGACTGACCTTATATTTCTGTGGTTTTGCTTATTTTTTGATTGGAGACATAATCTTAAGTGCTTTCTTTCTGAAGACATTTTTCTTCATATTTGCCTATCTTGTGCATGAATATGACTGTTCAGGAATGTTGTAAAAACCTATATCTCTTAAGTTTTATGGTATAATTAATTTACAAGCATCCCCTATCAATATCTCTTCATTACTCTCCTTTTTAGGCTGTGTCTTTTGTCAGTCCTTAGTTCATACAAGCTTTCAAGACAGAAATGAAGCAGAAAAAAACGTCTGATGAGAAATATGCTCCTCTTAGTTACTATGAAATTTTGTTTGCTTCTCTGCTTGCAGTTCTTGTATGTGTTTGTGTTGGACTGATTGCACTTTCATGGTTATCAATCCAAGAGTTAGAACGAGGTAAGTAGCCAGCCTTTAGTCTTTTCAGGGGTTCTTCACTAGATGTTCAGACTTTGAAGCCAGTCGTGTTGTCATTGTAATTGTATTTCATATTTCATGCCATGCTTTTAATGCTGAGTGTGGGGGGCAATGGAGTGGTGTTTGGGGAATTTTGATGTTTTCCCCTTCTTCTCCCCTGGAAATTGATGTGAAAAAAAAATAGGCAAAAATACACCACTTGAAGTATGTCTTGAAGCTATAGAAAACAATTTTCATGGTTTAGACTTTAGGAAAGGTCCTTGGAATGAAATCCAAGCTATAAGGCTTTGGTTATTCAATTGTATTCATAACTAGAGAAGGTAACAAGGTAAACTGTAAATTTTTGCTTTTTTCTCCATGTATGGGGTTTGACTCGGAAAGACATTAATAATCCACTGAAGTCTGCAGGGAGATTTAAGTGTTCTACATCTCTTAGAATATTTTTGTTTTAAAGTCATTTATTGATGTGAGAGAGAGATCCTACATTAGACAGTCAGTTCTCAGTCCTATGTAAAGTTAAGGTAAAGTCATTCTTAATATTTAGCCAATGATGAGAATATGATCAAATCAAGCCAATAATACTCTAAGTAAACTAAATCAGTGTAGGTTGATTTTTGAATGGAACTGAAATTTTTGTTTAAAGGTCTTGAGGATATATGTTTACTGTGCCTTGGTAAGGCCACACCTGGAGTATTGTATCCAGTTCTGAGCTCCCCAGTACATGACAGAAACAGAGCCACTGGAGAGAATCCAGTGAAGAACTGATGAGATTGTGGAATCTCCATCCTTAGAGATATTAAAAAGCTGTCTGGACATGGTCCTAGCCAACTGGCTGTAGATGGCCCCGCTTGAGCTGAGAGGTTGGACCAAATGACTTCCAGAGCTCTCTTCAAACCTTCTGTGATCTAGCTTTTTGATTGGAGGGAAAAATATTTAGCACTATGGAGCTCTCACAGGTAATAGCAAAAAGATATTTTGAAATGGGGTGAAGGAAACAGATTAGGCAAAAAATTCAAGAAATATATTTTTTTCATTAAAGTTATCTTTGTAGCTGAAAAAATAATTCTGATATATTGAGGTTTTTTGTACCTTCATTAACCAAAAGTCCATACTATTTCATATTGAAGAATATGAAAACAAAAGCAGCAGTAAGCCATATCTTAAAAAAAACCCCTATTTTGTCAGAATATTTTTGTTTATTTCTTTAGTTACTATTGTTTTTCATTCCAGATTTTAAAACTTGTTCTCCCTACTGATTTTCTTCCCCTCTCACCAGAATACTATCGCATTCCAGTGAAATAAAATAAGCTTAAAGGTAATGGTGGTATATTAGCGCATCTCATTGAAGTCAGGCTTTAAATTAATTACTTGGGCTGTAGAAGATGAATAGACAAGAGTTTAATAATGTACAAATAATAATTATAAAGCGCTTTTTTAAAATTTATATTTGATATATAACAAAAAAAAAAGGCCTTTGCTGTTTAGAAACATTAGTTCAAACAGATTTTCAGTTTTTGTAAGCGTAAATGTCCTTCAAAGAAGCTTAAAGTAGTCTGCTGTTACTAGTTGATAGCAGCAAATCAGTGTCACTAGACTGTACCATCCATCAAAAGCTGTTTTCTATAGTATTTATTAGTTATCTGCTTTTGTGTTAAAACTTGTTTTGGATGTTAATGCCTTCAAACACAACTTAAAAATACCACTGGTACTGTAACTGGTAAGAAAAGGCATTTTCTATCAATCATCCATGTTAGTTCAGGTCTTATCTGAAAATTCACGGTGAGGAAATATTTTTAATGTATAATGAATTGCTTTATGCATACTTCATATGCTGTAACATATTAAAAATAAAGATTAAATTTTCAGTAAGGACCAGTTATCTGGTTTCCTCATAAATCCTCCAAGAATTTCATGCAAGGATGGTAAGAAAGGTCAAGTCAAAAATAGTTTAACTAGTCTAACACTAGAGTTTCCAGTGCTGTCATAGAAAACAGTGTACATTTATATAAAAAGTACACAGCATATAATAGAGAAAGTGTGAAGTAGTATCTCTTAACATTTTTAATCCAGAAAGCAGAAAAAACTCATAATTCATTAACTATCATTCTTCCCATGTATCTCTGTCCCTTGTGTTAAATATAACTGGACAGACTGTTGTCCCCCTTATGCATTCACAGTGCTGCTGGAAAACAGCGTTTACAACAGAATTTAAAATAATGAGAATCAAGGATAAGTAGTATTCATAAAAGTATGTTTACAGTTATAACTACTGTAAACCTTGAAAAATATCTATCACTTTTTTTAAATCACCTCTAGGCAAAGCATCCTACAAGAAAGATGGGGAGAGGCTGTTCAGCAGGCCCCGTTTTGATAGGATGAGGGGTAATGGTTTTAAAATAGAGGGAGGTAGATTTAGACTGGATATTAGGAAAAAATTTTTTACGCCAGTAGTAGAACACTGGAACAGGTTGCCCAGAGGTAGTGGAAACCCCATCCCTGGAAACGTTCAAGGCCAGGTTGGATGAGGCTCTGAGCAACTTGATCTAGTTGGGGATGTCCCTGCTTCTTGCAGGGGGATTGGACTAGATGACCTTTGAAGGTCCCTTCCAACTCTAACCATTCTATGATTCTATGATCTCTCATTACGTAGCAAAACAGAAAGCTAAAAGCTATTGTATTGATGTTCTGTGTCAAATAAAGTCTAATGCAGTGTTTTTCATTTATTTCTATACAATTTAAAACATTTAATTTTATTTTTAATTATATAGCTAAAGCAGATGGAAATACTCATGGCTACGTGGGAACATTTAACGTGCTCTCTGGGGCATCATTCACTCCTGCTTTGCAAGACAGATCATCAGCTGATTTCAAAGTCCTTGCCTTTGATGTTGAAGAATTGGTAAGAATCTATTGGTCTCTGGTTAATTCAAGACTATGTGGTACGTACATTAATTCCCTAAAATGATCTGCTGTTGATGACTTTTTCCCCTCTCCAGAATGAAATATTTTGGTCCTAAGCCTGGTCAGAACTCAATATATTCCTTATTTGTGAAAGTCAGTGAAGCATCAAAGAAATTTTTGCTTCTGTACTCTAGGTTTTGGAAGGAAAAATTATTTAATATTAAACCTATGAATGCAGTGTACAACTGGGTGTATTTTTAATTACTGCATTGGCTCAAGATGTCTCTTTTCTATATAGATACAAAAAGTCTTTCAAGCAAGTGATCTTAAAAATGAATTTGAGAGATGTGAAATTTCCCAGTTCAAGTAAGTACAATTTAATTAAACTTTGCAAATAAATGTCAAAAGTCCTCACTTATGTAATAAGAGGAGTGCTTATCAAGACCTTGCTTTTCAAGAGATCCTTAGGATCATTTTATTATTCCTTCCATATCTTACTGTTATGTAAGTACTATTACAGGAAGTTGGACACCGATGTGTTTCCTTGGGCAAACTTCCTTCTTGAACTCCTGTATGTCCATGCCTTGATCAAATGAGTAAGGCTGAGTCCTAACACCGACTTATAAAACTTCTATGTTTTGAAGAACTGCTAAAATCTTTTTTTTTTTTCCCAATATTTGTTAGTTGTGTTATTTTTGTAGGGTTGCTGGCCCTAGCCATCTTGAAGAAAGTTCAGGTTAGAGAGCTGCAGGCGTAAGCTGAGATAAACAGAAATATATTCACATGTCCCTATGGATATTGATCCACTTAACTCATATCTGTTAGGGTGTTAGCAAGTGAGGCTGTCATTTGACACCAGGTAAAGCTGCACCCTGTGCGTCCTAAAGAGTCCATAAAATAGGCACAGTAAGACCTACTTCATTTATTAAAGCTTGTTATACCTCATTTTTCAATACCCTATTATGTTAGTCCTACTGAAGTCCAGCTGGCAAAAAAGTCCAGTATATGCAGTGGGGTCTGTATTGTTAATTCCATCTGCACTGTTCTTAATAAGGTCCTGATTCAGCAAAACACATGTAATACTGTCTCAGATTATTAAGCAGTTTCAGAACACACTTCCATCCTATCCACATTATAAAATCAAAAGGAATCATATGGTTTTGTGTTGTGTTTTTTTTGCTGTGGTTTTTTTTTTTTTCCTGCAGGAAACCTGAAGATGGTTGTGAAAGATTCAAGAAGTCAGAGACTGGGTAATTGTATATAACAGAGTTTACTTAAAATATGGACAAAAGACAGTGATGCTATTGTTTTAAAAAGTTCTTTTGTGAACAGTAAGTGGATGAAAAAATACATCTTTAGAGACTGGATAAGATCCTCTAAAGAGCACGTGAAACTTCAAGACATCTTTCCTCCAGAAACATCCTTTAGGTTTAGAGGAAAAAAAACCAAACAAGTAATAGTCCTCAAGACTGTCAATTTAGAAAGAAAAATAGGAAAGGTAAGGACAGATAGAAGTGAAGCAGATAGAAAACTGGCTAGAAAGGAAAAGATACCAGTTTGTGCTGAGCTTGCTTGTGGAAAGCTGCTTAGACTGGGGGACATGTCTCACGTCATCATTAAAAACTTAAGTTTTAAATAAATGAAAGTCTGATGACACGCTATGACAGGCAAGAACAAAACAGAGGACAAAAGATTAAGACTCTAGAGGAACTGGAAGACCTTGTGAAATGAATGACATGGTTAGTTATCTTATAGGTGAGACCACAAAATTAAAGAAGAGTGCACATTTCTTAATAACAGATTATGTTGTTAAGAATTATGTCACAGATTATGATTCTGTGATATCAGCTGTTCTTGTGATATGAATGTTTTCTGTAAATACATAAAGTGGATAAATACTCAGAGGAAATAGTTCAGTTGAATGACTGTGCTTGCAAAAGAAAAAATTATTTTAGCCAACCATGAATATGTATGTTGAAAATAGGAAGTAGCTTTGAATGAGAGCAATCTTTTGATTGGAATAGTGAGGGCATAAACCTAATTAGCTAGAAAAGTGGAGTATGATCACTGTATGAAAGACTTTATAACATCAAAGGAATGAAGTACACAGTGGTAGGAGCAGGTCACTTTCAGGTTTTTGTCCTTGTAAAGGTAGATCAAATCAGTACAATTTGGTTTCTGCACATAGAATGGGAGTATGCTCACCAAAATTTGGCCATCAAAGATGGGGACGTCTCTGAGGTAGTTGCTCAAGACTCTCTTGAGTGATGGGTTTTTAGAGTTTTCTCATCTGGTCAATTTAGATGTCTTTTTTAGGAGGAGATTAATTATGTCAAAGAACAGCTTATTTCTTTCCAACAACTACAGTAGGAATCTAGGTATCTGCACTGTAAACATCTATATTTGACATAAAACCAATTCCAGGCCTGTGTCTTGACACAAGTACCACAGAAATCACAAAAAATCCAATGTCAGTGAATGTTGGATCCAGCTTTTAGTACATCAGTAAGGATCCATCTTTATTTCTGCTTTGAAATAATACTTGAAATATTACTTTGTCTCAGAAATTATTTTCTAGTTGACTCTTTTCATTTTAAAAGTGTTTACCCCTTTGGGCAATCTCCTTGTTATTTCACCCTTGAAACTTTGCTGAGTCACAAGGATAGCAGTAAAAGCTTTTGTTTGCTCAGCATGGCCTAGAGGTTATCAGAAACATGTAAGAAATTAAAGAGGAGAGTTTCCCCGTGTACTGCAAACTGAAAACTATGCTCAGCAAAGTGGTAGGATTAATCACCCCTTATCAAAAAGCACTGCGACTCAGTTGCAACTGCACAATATAAATGTTTAAGAATAAAAAAGTTTACACTTACATTTAAGTAGATAGAGAAATACTTTAAACTTTAGCAAGCGGTATACTTTGACACTGCCTTAATCTAGCTACACATGTAAAACATAATAATAGTATCTAGAAAGGATGGGAGAGAGCAAACAAAACAATACTCTGGATAAAATTCAGGCCCCACAGAAGTGAAATGCAGTTTAACCACGGATTTCAAAATACTTATGATTTCAGCCATTATTGTTTTCTTATGAGAATCCACGTAGTCACACAGTAGATCCTCATAGATGCGGAATCCACAGATGAGTTTTGCTTTATAAAAGTGATCGTTGTGTATTATATTTCTGTATATATATGAATATGTATATACATATATATACATTGTATATATACTATATATATATGAATGAATATATTATATAATTTTCATAACACTTCAAGGTTCACCATCAATATTTAACTTGATCTGCTGAATAACTAGAAGATCTGTTGAATAACAATACATCTACTTCTCCTTTAGTTTATTCAAATTCAGCTCCATTGCAGCAATTGATATTAATATTGTTTTGATTTTTTCCACAGTGAAAATAAGAGTACATAAAGAAAAAAAACCTGTTTCTCCGAGGTTCAAACCGATCTGACAATTGAGAGGTGTTTCTTTATGTGTCATCTTTGCCAGCCAACACTTAAAGACACTCTGACTCTGCAAATAGAACTTGTATTGGAATCAAATATAGTCTAGATGATAAGTCATATGATTTACTTCAGTAGCTTGCATAACTAACCACCTCCTCTCTTTTGTATTGCTAGTGTTGTTGTGATCTTCAACCTTTATTTTACCCAGATGGTAACCCTTGAGAAAGTGAAAAAAGAGCTCGTTTTGGGTACCAACACAAGTAAAACTAATCTTATTCAGACTTTGAAAATCGATGTGAACAGCATACAAGTCACAGGTAATGCTAGTAAACATTTTTTTCTCTGTATAGATTCTTAAGAAATACAGGTAATAGAAATGAAAACTTCAGTTTTCAAACAGCTAAGGGACTGTTGCTCATGCATACCCTGCTTCCCCATTACAGAACTTTCAGCAGCAGCTGAAAGAACCGTTTACAGAGTTGTCAGCTAGAAAGAAGGAGTCATCATTGTATATATTCACTAAGAAGTGAGTAAAGGACATAGCAATGATTTCCCAGTGAAACCTACTCAATTTAATCTCTTTTATGTAGCATAACTTCTGTAATTTTTTTAACCCTCAAATTAAAGTGGCTAAGCCCCAACTGTGTTGTTTCATAAGTAAATGCAATTATCGTTTTCTTTTGCTAAAGAATAAGGAAAAGGGCTCAGCCTCACAGCTAGTGAAAACTCATTTGTTGAAATGATGTCAGTAAGAACAACTAATTAAATACATAGGGAGGCTTCTGGAGAAGTAGGCCCAAGGAACTGACTTCATATTCCTCTAAAGCTTAGGTAAAGTCTAAATGGAAAAAAAGGAATGTAGCTTTAAAGACTAGGTAGTTTTAAATTCTGCAAGTATACAAATATAGTGATTTTATGTAAGTACTAGAAGATTCATGAAAGCTTAAATAGAAGCCCAACAAGATCAATGGGAATTCTTGTTTTTACCTCAATAAGCTTCAAAACAGACCTTTACTGAGGATGAGGATAAAAAGTAATTTGGATCCTTTGAAGTGGAAGTTGATTAGCTGACATTTGAAGACCTGCTGGAGATACTATTAAGTAGCAACTGATTGCTTTGAGAGGAGTAGGACATTTGGTGTGCAATTGTCTCTTACTCTATTCTAAATGGTGCATTTTTTGCTAAGTACTTCAGATATTCAAAGGTAAATTCAATCTTGACATCTTTATTTTTCTTTACTACTTGCTCCACATATAAGAAGTTATTCTAAATAACGCACACCACTGTGGATAGTGATTGCTCATTATACTTCAAAAATGCCACCAAAGAAAATTATGAAGAGCTTTTTAAAAGGTTATATATATATTGGTAATTTTGAAGTAGTAAAAGTTTTCTTGCTGTGGATTATTAAAATGCCTGTTTTCACATGAGATATCATCTGTCCATTCCATCAGGAATGCTTCAATAAAATAAGAACTGTAAATATTTAACAATCATAATCATATATAGCACTTTTGCATCCTATATCTCTTATTCCTATTTCAGAGAGGAAGAGAACTACAACACAGGTGTGCTTGAAATCACAGTATTGACAGTGATTAAAAGTAACTTACTTTCTTGCAAATTATCCCAGGTTAATTTTAACACATTTTTCTGATCTAAATACTGTCGTATAAGACACAGGTGCTTTGAAAATCTCCATAATATAAAAAGTGTCAAAACAGAGATTTCTCAGATGAAGACATTTTATATGCAAAACATGAGTAAAGATTGAAGATTGAAAGGTATTAATATAGACTTTTCCTTCTTAGGATGATTATAGAGTTTGAGAAAAGGCTGGGAACAGAGTGAGATGGCCAAAAAGAAGGAAGCAGGACACTGCTAGAGGAATAGTTACAGTTGACTTTTTTTTTAGCCTTTCTTTTTCTGACTTGTATAAAACAGATACTGTGCTATAAAATGACTTTATAACGAACTTGCTTTCTTCCAGAAGCTGATGAAAATCTTACTACAATGATGCCTTTAACTTCATCAGGTTAGTATCTTTTATGAAACAGAAACAATTTTTTCTTGACAATACAACATGAAGAAACAGGAGACTTGCTGTTCAGCTGGTATAACTTAGAAAAGCTATCTTGGCTGTGGTTGAGATTTGACTGCTAGGGTCCATTCAGTGATAATTAGCCACTGTTTGTAATTTCTGACCATTTGAGAAAGCAGTGATCTGAAGTCTGTACAAAAGCTCTAAAAGCTTAATTAGTGCATCAAAAAAAAAAAAAAGTTGAGTCTCCATCAACCAGCTGAGCTGCAAACTGAAGTTTTCACAGATGTGGGCAGGTATATAAGGCCAGTGAGTCCTACTCTCATGCTGTGGTTACCAATACACTGAGCAATGCTGATTGATAGGCTTCCCTTTCACTATCTGTGAAAGTCTTATGATGATACGGTATGAAGCAGACACAATTCCTTGGTCTCACAAATTCACTGAGTACAAACTTGCCAAAAGTCAGACAGACAACTGAATAATAGAGTAGGTGCTTTGTAGCCCTAGATGCAGGCAGAGTTGCCACATACAAACTGAATATAAATTATCACATAGAAATTCTCTAGGGCAGGATACCAGACCAGAAGCTTAATGCAATTTCTGTGAGCTAAAGGAAAGCACCTGTGAATATAGAAGCCAAGTATTTATTGATAGCCTAATTACAGCTATAAAAAATGAAAGTTATTATTAGTCTAGTTACAGGCCTGCTAAAGTGTATAGTCCAAAGTGTACAATTACTACAGCTTATCCCAAATGATACAGTTTAAACAACTAACATACAGATTTCTCCTATCTATCCCTTCCTTTGGTATGCTCTCTCAATGCTCCCCTGGGTCCTAAGTTCAGTGTTGCCAATCAGCCTCAAGAAGAAATAGGACAGGTGTGGGGGATGCCAGAGGAATGGGGAAGAGAGTTAAGAATTGTCAGCATCCCCAGCCTGGAATGGGAATAATGTTTCTGGTGTGGATTCCTTCCCCCTTGATCTTGGGTCTGCTTGGGGTCATTTTTGTATGTTTGCTAACACTGTCTACTTCCTTGCTCTTTCTGTTTCTGTCCAAATGCCACAATATACTTAAGTTTTACCATATGTGGTATGTTTACATCTGCTGAATTCTTGGGTTTTGACCCTGTTGACCCTAAAGCCACCCTTATCCATTTCACATATTACTTTAGGGAGATCATGCAGAAATTGATAATCTATGGTTTGTGCTTTTACCACTGATGTCTCTGTCACTGTCCTGTGCTTTTCCTTTCATGGCTTTTGCTGTCAACTTGTGCGTGCACTTTTGGTAGTGCCTGTAACAATACCTTTTTTTTTTTGTCTTCAAGATGTAGCTTCCTGATAATTTTTTTATTAGAACTGCTTGATCATGCATGCATTCATGTTTTAGGTCTTTGAATGTTTCCTTCCTTCCAAAAAAAGTGATCCTTCAGAAAATATATAGACAGATATGTGTATCTATCTGATATCTATGTATATAACACTTTGGAAACCACTGTGAAGCTATGAATGAAGCTTACTTCCTTGAATGTACCTATGTGAAAATAGTCCACCCAGCTGCACCCTCCCTGTACTTCTGCTGAGCTCCCCTCTCTCTCTGCCAAAGAAACTGTGTCCTTAAATTTGGTGCCATAGAATGCTCTGTAATACACTTAATACAAAATGGCCTATCTTAGCTTAACAGTATTTGCTAAATAAACATGTTTTCGTAGAAAATTGGTAGGAAGTCCTCATACAAGTTTATACATTAGTAGGTCTGGGAGAGCAGGAACTTCTTAAAAAAGTATGTCTGTGATGGTCAGTGATCATTAACTTCTGCCAGCAAAACTGATAGATGACAAATAATAGAGAAGGCCTCACTATATCTCTCAATATTCCATCTAGCCCTTCATCTTATAAACTAATCATAGAATGATAGAATCAGAGAATGGTTTGGGTTGCAAGAGACCTTCAAAGGTCATCTAGTCCAACCCCCCTGCAAGAAGCAGGGACATCCCCAACAAGATCAGGTTGCTCAGAGCCTCATCCAGCCTGGCCTTGAACGTTTCCAGGGATGGGGCATCCACCACCTCTCTGGGCAACCTGTTCCAGTGCTCTACAACTCTCATTGTAAAAATTTTTTTTCTAATATCTAATCTAAACCTACCTCCTTCTAATTTAAACCCATTACCCCTTGTCCTATCACAACAGGCCCTACTGAACAGCCTGTCCCCATCTTTCCTGTAGGCCCCCTTGAGGTATTGGAAGACCGCTATCAGGTCTCCCCAGAGCCTCCTCTTCTCCAGGCTGAACAGCCCCAACTCTCTCAGCCTGTCCTCGTAGGAGAGGCGCTCCAGCCCTCTGATCATCTTCGTGGCCCTCCTCTGGACCCTCTCCAACTGGTCCATGTCCTTCTTATGTTGGGGACTCCAGAACTGGACACAGTACTCCAGGTGGGGTCTCACCAGGGCAGAGTAGAGGGGGAGAATCACCACCCTCGACCTGCTGGCCACG
>WHYT01016191.1:440624-492081 GCA_009806455.1 Tetrax tetrax
AAAAAAAAAAAAAAAAAAAAGAGGTGAATTGCAGACCTGCCTGTTACCTGCATTTTTCTGAGTGCAGCCAGCTTGGAAGGGAAACTTAGCTAAACTCTTTGCGAAAATATCCATCAAAATACTTCAGCAGTATATCCACCGAAACACATTCAAAGATCTATTTAGCATAACAGCTGCATCCAGCTAGACCATAACAATGATGGGCTCTGAGAATGTCCCTCTACAGCTGAGGAAATCAGAAGGTCCTAAACTAGACTTAGCTAGACCTTTGTTCCACTGCAGGCATTAAGGTAGCACAACGCCAAGGAGTTATTCAGTCATTCCTTTATACTATCATGCTGTTGTTTTGAGACTTGGATTTTGTTTGGGGTATTTGTTTAATTTGTTTTATTTTTATTTTTATTTTTTTTCTAGATATAGCTAAATTTAAAAGTGCAGATACTTATAGATAAAAAGTAGTATTATACATGAATGCTTTTTATTTACTATGAATGATTAGGTCTGAGTTTATAAATTTTGCTCACGTTTTGTTAAAGATACCATAGTCAAACGATTTATATAGGACAGAACTTAATTGACATTCATACATTGGTACACACAGACAAAAATAAGCTCACCTACTTGCAGTCAAAGCTATGTAGACATCACTCAGCTGTGCCCTGAAGGCTACACAGTGGCTTAAGTTATGAATTATGCTTGGCTAGATTTTCTGAGCCCAGGTATAGCCTCTTATACACATGGCTTTTGGACCTGAATCTCTATCGAATATGAGTTGTGGATGCCCTGCTCCTTTGTTACTGAGGATGTTATTTCTTCATCAGTGTTTTAACAGTCACCAAAGAATATGCACAACCAAGCTGAAATTTCAAGAATATGCATGCAAGTAAAAATAGATGGAATGTCCACTTCAGGATGATTTATCCCTGTTCATCTTCACCGATATCTGGTGTTTCCAAGCAATTAATTCAGCTACCATTAGTTTATCAGTTTCACTCGTAACCTTACAGAAATGCAATTCTGGCTGGAGGACAAACTGTTGCTTCATGACTCTCATGTTACATTTTAAGTCTTACAATTTTCCGTGCAAAACCTCAGAGCTTTTCTAAATTTGTTTAGGTTTCTTAGCAGATTTTGCAAAACCAGTGGAATGAGTGGCAATAAGCCGTACGCACATACGGAATACTTGATGATTTTTCCTTCTCTTTGATTTGCCGCTTATGTCCCATCCCTAGAGTAACTTAATACAGTCATATAAATGCTAAAATTGTCTGGATTTTCAGAAGTGCTTCAGAGTTTCTCAAAAAGATTTACAGTCAATTCATAATTTATACCACAATTGCTCTTGCACACAATGGAGTTGCTGTCCTTTAAAAAACTTGGTTTGCTTTTTCATCTTTATTATTATTCCCTCTAGTACTTACAATTTTAGAATATTTTAGTAGTTTTAAAATATAGGATTCAACGGTGAATTTTAATAGTCTCTTCCTGAATTAGGCAGAATTCAGTAAAATCTCAGATTCTCAGCAGAGATTCAGGCAACTGAACACCTTCATTTTTTGTTTTAGTGATCAAAATTGTCTTGAAGAGTTTCTTTCTGGCTCTGCAATGCAGTGCAGGAACAAAAGGCATTGCAAAAGTGCAGTTAGCAATTTTAGTGAAAGGTTCTCTAAAGAAATGTGAAAGTCTGAACAGCATCTATTAATAATGGCTAGCATTGCTGAAAAGCAGCCATGTAGCACATAAGCGTAAGGAAGGGGAGACTGGAGGCTGATCCCAGGAGGTGTTCCTCTCTGCAGGCTCTGGTTGCAGCTATTATATGTCTAGGCTAACATTTGGTGATTACCTACCTCACAGCATCTCTGCAGTACTGAGATTAATCATGTGTAAGCCAGGAAGTAATGTACTGCCCTTGGCAGAGAAAGGTCCTGTCAAGTGAAATATGTGGGCTTGATCTGATTGGTTTGCGGAGCTTCTCCCTGCAGTTCAATAACACGATTAAGCCCTCCTAATGTGCCCTCTATGCAACATAAGTAAATAGACATGGACAGCAAGATGCATGTTGGGGAAGCAGTGAAATTGGTTCCTACAAAAGGAACCTCTGTCTCATTCGGAGAACAACTGAGGCTTTTCTGAGGGCTCCAGGAGGCAGCAGAAATGTAATTAGTTCTGTGACCCTGCCTGCCTTTGACCACAGCTTCCTCCTCTGCAATAAGGAAGCACTGGGAGGTTCTTCAGGGAAATCTGACTGGTCCCAGCTATCTTCCTGCTCATTCCTGAGATACTAAGCACTGACTATTGCTAGGCTGTGGATGAGCAGCCTAGGAACTTTTGCCTGAATCTTTCTGTCCAGTTTCAAGTTACTATCTCTTAAGAAGAAACAAATGCAAGGAAATAAGAAGAACAGACATTAATTGTTGAGAAGAGTAAACTTCTGTCATTAATCTTATTAGAACAGTATGCTGCGTCTCTTTTTATTACTGCTAGTGCTAGAAACTCCTTTTTAGATCAGGATGTATCTTACTAACACCTTTTTAATGGTAACACTTTTTTGCACACTTCATTAACAACGAGCTGGACACTTTCCTTTTTCTTACGTTGATTTTATTCTTCTCTATGGGAAATGGTTGTAGATATTAGTCCATTTGTAAGAACAGGAAACACATGAATAAAAATAGACAGAAAAAGTACTTCTATATCAATACCCAGCTCTAAAGCTGTAGTCTATTCTGAGAAAAAAAGATTACATAGAATAGTAACATTCTCTGTTATGGACATTTTTTCTCTATGTATTTAGAATCTTGTATGTTCTGTTCCTGTCAAAGGCCATGAAGATTGCAAAAGAGAATATGTTTCTGTTCCAGCTCATCCATTAGATGTATAATCATTAGTTCATTCTGCACAGTCTTTATTAACGGTGCATGCCTGAGCCTGGCTGAAATAAAGCTTCATTTTTATGTTTTGTTTGCTACAGTGGTACTCAGAAAGAATTTTACACTTATAAAATGAACAGAGGAGTCCCAATTTATCTTTTTACATATAATTTCTCAGAGTAGGACTATGGTCAATAAAATTTCCATTTAATTTTCAATATGATTGATTATTCACAATTTGGTTAGTCATTATAGGTATGATTTAATTTCTGATGTTAATGAAAAACTCTGTCTAATCTCTCATCATCTGCCTCAAACTGGTAAACTTATTCTTACCTCTACAGATAATCATGTATGGTACTGATTTTATCCTTATTTGAAAGTTCTATTATGCTTTCAAAAAAACCTGAAGAAAACCCTCATCACATAGATTCCTAACATAATGTTCCAGACATGCTGCAAAATCTTCAACAGTGCTTCACTGTCTACTGAAGTAAAATAACTCTATTTGTATTAGCATTTCCAATCTTGCTGAGGCTCAAAAATTTTTTTAAAAAAATAACTGATTTTTAAACTGAAGTACACATGTAGAACGGAATAGCAGCACTAAAGAAACAAAACTAATAAAAGCCTTTTGAAAAAATTATATTTACCTCAGATTAATGAATTTGATAGCTGGCGGGAAACTTGGGATATCCACTTATGTTTTTGAGCACTTAGTGATATATAGGGCAAGGAACTTGTAAGCTCATAAAATTAGAGATAGTAATAGTCAACTGTATCCCTTCTTGCTTTTATTCACATGATAGCAAATTTTTTCTGGTTGTGCAAACGCAGCTTCCTCATTTAATGTAGCTATAGATAAGGACTGTTAAAGCACAATGCTGTTTCCTTACAAATGTATGAAATAAAATGAAAGACAGTTGGATTGGTTGAATCCAACTGTTCAATTTCAACTATTTGGATTGGTTTGAACTAGTTTGGATAAGTTGGATTGTCTTTAATTTAAAGTCGATTCTCTGTACTGCTTTTCTTCTTCTATAGTACTTTGAAATCAAATAGTCATAGGAATTAGAAATGGGAGTAAGTTGGTAATGTGTTTTACTTTGTCTTCCCATTGTTGCTTACAAAGCATTTCCAAGGTAATCCATGTAAACCAACAGCTAAAGCTGCTTTCATTTTGGCTCTAATTCTGTTTTTCAAATGGGATTTTGACAAATGTTCTTCATTATGTCTTTACAGCTGCAGTTTGTGATGGAAAATTTATGTTGACTGATTCCTCTGGATTTTTTCACTCTATGAATTATCCAGAACCATATAATGCAAATATTGTTTGCCAGTGGATTATACTGTAAGCCATTTTCCAATAATTTTCAACCTAACATTTTTTCTATTATGAAGTGATACTGTTTTCTGCACATTAACCTTGTGCCATTTGTTTGTATTCCCAAATAGCCCAGCATGGAAAACATGTAATAGCATTTTCTCCTTTGCATTTATGTAACTTTTCTTTAAAAACTTGCATGCCTAAACTCCATAACTAAATCAATAATTTTCCCACTTACAAAGATTCTCAGGTGTGGTTTTGAGAGTTCTTACGTATTATATGCATGAACAGGAACATATTTGTAAGCTCAAAATAAATCACATAACTCAAAAGAATTGCAAGCTATTTGTTTCAAAGTATTACAGTAAATATTAGTCTTTAGGTAAAGGTTTTATATGATACAACTGTTACCAACATGGTATTTTCAAGAATTCTTTTGTCGTTTACATGTATACATTTCATTTGGGAGTTAGCAGCACCTAAACTTCTAAATCATTAGGAATATATTTTAAAGCACATGAGTATCATTTGACATAATGGCACCAAATGCCTTTTAAACCCTAGGCACAAGAAATTGAATTTGTTTAAGCTAAATTTGTTTAAAGGACACATATCTACAGGACGGCACAGCTACTTAACTTTGACACTCTAAGTTCACTTCATAGGCCAGGAAGAAAAAAAAAGGTAGCTGTGGTATGTGACAAATCTCGTCCTAAAGTATACATCTGAAATATTAGATGATAGCAAGTTCAAAGCTCCTAAAAATCCCTACAATGACTTCTAGTTCAGAAGTTACTGCTTTGAAAGGCAGCAATTCTTATTATGGCTTTGTAATAATGGCCATTCTTTGATTCTGAGAATTATTAACTTGGTAGAAGAGTTTCAAAGGAGATTAAGGAAATGCCTTTAAACTTGGATAAGATTTGGACTTCTCATTCCCAAGGCTTCTTTGAAAGTGCTAGCCTTTGAGTTTGTTCAGGACTTTCGTCTCCACCTTGACACTTCAGGAAAAAGTCATATTTTTCTTTCTATTTAGTACATTTGTTCTTTCATTTTGCTTCAAACAGTGCTATAGCTGCAAGAAGCATTGTATCAAGTAGATATCTATAGACAGATAGGTATAGAATCATAGAATAGTTTGGATAGGAAGTGACCTTGAAAGGTCATCTAGTCCAAGCCCCCCTGCAAGGAGCAGGAACCTCTTCAACTAGATCAGGTTGCTCAGAGCCTCATCCAACCTGGCCTTGAATGTTTCGAGGGATGGGGCATCCACCACCTCTCTGGGCAACCTGTTCCAGTGTTTCACCACCCTCACTGAAATTTCTTTCTTACATTAAATAAGTCTAAATCTACTTCCTTCTAGTTTAAAACCATTACCCTTTGTCTGCTAAAGTTTCTCCCCATCTTTCTTATAAGCGCCCTTTAAGTACTGCGAGGCTGCTGTAAGGTCTTCCCGGAGCCTTCTCTTCTCCAGGCTGAACAGCCTCAATCTCTCAGCCTGTACTCATAGGAGAGGTGCTCCAGCCCTCTGATCATCTTCATGGCCCTCCTCTGGAGTAGCTCCAACGTAGCTAACAAAAGCTTAATCTTGGAAAGAATCATAAGTAATTGTAAATAACATAGTACAGGTGCTGCAGTTCTGTGTAATTACAGATTGATCAATGTCAAGAACAAGATCTGGTTTTATTTTCCAGTTATCTACTTTTAAAAAATCTGGCAACCTTGACAGTAAAGGTCTGAAAAATTCAATGTGGTACTCAAATTTTGTCTCTCTTTCGAACAGAAGTATTTCTATGAGGGAACCTTTTGGGTTTTCCAGTAACCAATGAGAAACATTTTGTCCTATTATTTTTATTATCCTTATAAAAATGTGTTAAAATTCACCCTATCATACATCCAAGATTTTTTTTTTCTTCTGCCTTTCTTTGTCTAGAAAGATTTCCCCATTACCTTTAGGAAAAGCTTTCACATTTTCACCCCATTTAACTTCTTTCCAAATTAAGATGTACTTTCCTCTCCTTTTAAAAGTAAGAGCAGTGTGCTCCCTATTTCCCTGAAAGATTAACTTCCTGAAAGCTTAACTTTCAATGACTCTTTTCCAACTAATAATAATTTTATCCTATGGAGAAATATATAACAAAAAAAGAGGCAAATGTAAATATTCAAATAATTACTTCACACTTCTCTACTAATCAGTACTGATAAGCACCAGCAGATTGCTGTTGAAAAGCTCTCTTTATTGAGTTTTTCAATTTCAGAAAATAGCAAATAGTGATATAGGGAGCTATACTGACTGTGATAATAGAGTTTTAGAGTTTGGACTACCATATACGTCTAGTGAAAAGGTAACGGGAAAACGACTGAAATATAGATTACTGAAAGAACAGAACTGCAGCAAATAAAGCCTAGTATTTTTTAAACTTTAGTTAAAGCGACTTTTGTTATTAAATTTACTGAGTGATGGTTAGGTTGACAACATGTTCCCAAACAGTGGATTTGAGATTCTCAAATCTTCATGCAAATCCTGGTTGTGTCATAAGAGACATTGTTTTGGATTTTCAGGAGACAGATTTTGATATCTTGCTATTCATACTGATACTATAATGCAATCCCTCTGACTTTAGGAAGTCTAACAGAGCAGTGAGATGTTATATATTAATAATATGTATTAAAAAGTAATTGTAAACTTATGGGATGTAGAGAAACAAAACCACAAAAAAAACCTGTTCAGCTGAATATCAGATTCTAGAGTTTAGAAGATTCGGTTCCTAAAATACATTTAACTCCACTGAGTAAAGGAGTAGTTGTACATTTACAAAATGTTTATGCCCTATTCCTTCAGTAATTTTACAAAATAGATGTTAGCCAGATAGGTAATCTTGATTAATAATCTCGATTAATGTAATTTCACTTTGTTTCTGAATTTAACATCATTCAAGCATGCAATGAATTTAGCACAGTCAAAAAAAAAAGATTATTAGAACATGACTTTCAGTTTTGATGTTTATTTTTTTCTTGTTATCTTAGAGTGCCTCAAGGGTTATCCATTAAACTGAACTTCACTTCTTTTGATACACAACAATACACAGACATTTTAAATATTTTTGAAGGTATAGGACAAAACAAGATTTTAAGAGGTAAGGTTATTTTTCAGCTAATATTACTTTTCCATTAGTAAAATTTAAGTGGTAAAATAAGTGTTTTGAAGTGAAAAAAAAAATGCATGCTTATGTTTAAGTTGAAGAATGCATCTGTACAAAGTTCCTTTGTTAGACAATTGATCTCAATATACTAATCTATTCTTATAAAGTTACCAGATAAATGCTTCCCTAATATATTAAGAAATCTATTGTCCTGGTTTTGGCAGGGATGGAGTTAATTTTCCTCTCAGTAGCCCGTGTGTTTTGGATTTCGTATGTGAAGAATGTTGATAAAAACACTCTGATGATACAAGTTGTTGTTAATGAGACCAAGGACACCGTCTGGCTTTCCAAGTCTCATTAAAGTCTCGTTAACAACAGCCTGGGTCACCACGAGTTTTCCTTTCTTCCCAATTTCTCTCCCCCATCCCGCTGGGTAGGGGAAGGGTGAGTGAGAAACTGTGTGGTGACTCGGGCTAAACCACCACATCTATACTTTTTTTTTAAGCTCCTATTTGAACAATCTTGATAACTTGATCACAGCCATGATCTTCTGGGGTCCATATTTCATTGGAAATATGGTGTCAGAAGATCCCGTAACATCACACACAGTAACATAAAATGAAAGCATCTAAACTGAAACTGTTGGGAGAAGTACTATGATATTCCCTGAAATTCATTACAAGCATGGCATTGCTCTCCTCAGACCTTGAAATATTGATGATATCTTATTTCTGTCTGTATATTCTCTCCTTGAAAACTGAGTTTCTGCCCATTTTTCACAAGACTCAATCTATCCATCTGAATTCCATCAGAGGTGGAATACATATATTTGAAGATAAATATATGGAGATGAGTCATAAAGATTAATCATTATTTAACCTTATTTTTTGAAGCAGGGAGATAATGGGAATGAGAAATAGTAAAAAACTCATTAAAAAAAAGAAAAGAATGGAGAAAGTCTACCTTTTCAGTACTGCTTTGAGCTTGACCCGACTTTGGAATTTCAATTTAGATGTGAAAGATTGCTTCAATAATATTCTCTGCAACAACCATTAACTTGCATGTTTTTAAGGACTACTGTGGGGATGACCAGTGTTACCACAAAGACATAAAGACAATGTTAAAGATTGTCCTTCGGTAGATTGCCTAAAACTTTGCAGTTTGAGGAGTAGATTTACAGGTACTGTAACAAATCTCTTGTAGAAGGACAAGAGATATCCAGACTCTCCACTTAATTAAGTGAAATAATCTGAGAAAGAGGAAAGAAAATAATGCACATATAATTAAAATTGTGAATGATGATGCTCATTGTCTTTCCTTAATAATTTGATATTGTTTCAAATGTATAATATTACAAGTATTTAAATAGCTCCTCCTCAGAAAAGCCAAGTCTCTCTATCTGTGCAAAATTGGTCAAGGACTTCATAAGGGAAAGAGTGGAGGCAAAAACTTTCACAGAACAGTGAGGAACTTCAGATTTTCTTTATCCTGACTGCAGTCACTACTCTAACTGTTGTTGCCTGACATTATATCTACTTTAGATGGAAGAGCAATTATTTTACTGTATGATGACTTGTATCAATGCTTTCATTTCACATATATGTAATTTATATGAGTGAATTTAAATTAATTTAGAATTTAAAGTCAAAATTTAGATACGTTGTACTATAGAATCATAGAACTACACAGGTTGGAAGGAAACTTGAAAGATCCTCTGGTCCAACCTTTCATTGAAAAGGAAGCGTAGATGAGATTATCTAACACCCTGTCCAGTTGCTTCTCAGAATATTGCAGTTGTTCCTGTGCTATATGTCTTCAGGTATACACCATAAAATGAAACTACTACATAATTTTAGTTTCCTTACTCTTTGAATATCTGTAACTGTATGTATTAATTATTAAACTGTGAGACTAATATGTATAACAAAATATGTAATCAATGCTATGATTCTAGAGTTTCAGAGTGCGTATCTGTAAATTTTGAGAACATTGATAGCATAATAAGCATGGATATGAAGATTATAGTGTTAAATATGTGTACTATAAGAGATGTTCCTCCACTAGCTGATATCCATATCGATGAACATGAGAGATGGGATCTGCAGAATACTTATATAGCAGCCAAACAGATAAATGCCTTCAGGGTTTTGAAGCTATTGTAGGTAGGATCACAATACAAGACGGAGAGTATTCTTTAGGAGTCAAAAAGCTAATTCATTGTAATTTTGTGACAGCACTGGGAATATTAATGCACATTGGATTATTTTGTCTCTGACTATGTTATTCTTTATTTGTTCTCAGCTTCTCTATCAGGGAGTAATCCTGAGACAATTTATATTTTTTCTCATGAGGCTACAGCACAATTTATATCTGATTATTCTGAAAATTACAATGGCTTTAATGCAACGTACACTGCATTTAATGCAAATGACCTAAACAGTAAGTGTTATTTTTTTCTATGTGTGTGTTTGTTTGTTATCCTGAAAGTCTGGTGAAACTGTTTTCAGTTTGACAAAATTGAGGTGAAAAGGGAAGCAGTATTTTCTGACCTCAGTCCACTAACTAGATCCACTTTGAGAAACCTCATACTATTTTAAAGATCAAATCACTGATTTCAATAAGACTGTCCATAGGTTTATAGGCCTGTATCTAGCAATAGAGTGATGCTTCACAAAGTTAATCTATTTAAATAAGAGTAAAACTCTGGCCGTATCTCCACCAGATTCCTCTCAGTCAGTTTGTTCACTAATGAACACTGCAGAATCATTGACATTAATCATAATTCTGTGATCACCTGACAGTCCTGCTCTCCATAGTTTCTGATGTCCTAAGTCATTGCCACAGGTAGCAATCCCAAACAGTAAAACTAACATTCAGGAAAATACCTGTTCAGTAAATAGGGAATGGAAAAAGTCCAGATGCAGTACATCTACAGTGACAACAAAATACAGCAATATGAGTCATGCATTGGTGTAATTTAGAAGTCAAGAAAAAATTTAGATGCAGATTGGACAACGGATGGCTTCTTCAGCTGCTAGGTTTTGAGAGGATGTGAATAGGGGATGTTACTGGGAAGGGATATGCTGCAGGAAGCATCCAGAGTGCCAGCAAACTCTTGTCATGTGGAAGCCCTTGCTGGGGGCTGACCTGCACTTCAAGGCACCGTGAAAAGACATTGAGCAAAATGTAATGGGAAGAAAAGTGATGAGAATGTTGCAGCAAATATATGTAAGAAAAGGAGAAGGACACAGAAAGGGGCATCCCTGCTACATGAAACACAACACTTATCATCTGAGCATTCAGCTCTGGTGGTAAGCTCCTTCAGCTGGAGCAAATGAGGCCTTGTTAAAGAAAAGACAAAAAGAGCAGGCTTAGCTCTTAGGCTTAGCTGTGCAAACAGTCCTCTTCCATTTCGCCACCACATTACTGGTGAAGGATCAAAAATTAAGGTTGATGAATGAGTGCAAGAGTATGTAGGACTGCCTTGAGCAATAGTATTTCATTAACAAGTACAAATGACACATTTATTTGAGTAATTATGTTGCATTGCATAGAAGAGTTACCATGGGCCCCAGTTTTAAAACATATTTTTAAATTTACAGTTTTTGTCATTCATTCTCATGTAGTTCCGAGAATATATTTAATGTCTCTGTCATTTTTATTTACTAGAGGTTCTTATTCACAGATTATGAGAAAGTCAATTGCACTTTTGAAGATGGCTTTTGTTACTGGATACAAGATTTAGATGATGATTCAGACTGGGAGAGAATTCAGGGCCCTACCTTTCCACCCATGAGTGGTCCTGATTTTGATCATACATTGGGCAATGCGTCAGGTAAGATCAAATACAAATTGCTTGTAGATTAAAGGAAATGCTTGATTTAGTTTATGTTATACCAGTGTACAATGGATTCTTCATAGCGGTATTATTGGAATGTAATTTTTTTATGCCACAAAAATGAGTCAGACCTACCAGAAAAAAAATATTTCATGCTACTGATTGCCATCTTGTGTAAAGGTGCCAATAGTAAAAGAAGAAACAAAGGGCTACATGAAGTGATTAAAGTGTGAGGTATTGAAAAGTTTCAGTGCTATTATTATGCCAAAGGTCCTTATCTGAGAAACGAATTTCTATTATGCAACAGTGTTATAGGTCAAAAACCCACATGTTTACCTTAAGGAAAAAAAGCAAGTGTAGTTACATTCTAAGGAAATAACTTTGATTTCATCCCTATCTACTGGTGACAACCTCATGATTGTCACAGGTTAATTTTTTATTTTACATAAATTTGACCTGCAGGGTACATAGGGCACCTGTGTTCCCACTTAGAATTGTACACCAAACACACTGATTTTTAACATGTGCAAAATGCACAACCACTCCAGCAACTGCTATAGTAAGACAACTTAGTTGGAAGAGTGATCATATCAAATATAAGTTTTAATTAAAGAGACAATACTGATAGGAATACCTATCCCAGAATTAGACTCCAAAAGTTTTTTTTCTGCTTCAATGGGAAAACCAAACAATCTCTTTCTCAGCTGATTTTTCAGTCCAGGTAAAACTAGCAAACATAATTTGGATTTTGCAATGGTTGTATGTATTCTATGCAAACTCATACAAAACTTATTCAGTGACAAATAACTTGAAAAATTGCAAATTACTCTGGAAGAAGTTACTCCTAAGAAAAGAAAAATATTATTCAGCACATTATTGGATAGAAATTATTCACCTTTCTCTGAGTAAATGCACATTTTCTAAACAATCTTCAGAATACTATTTTATCTTCCCACTTGACTCCTAGAATACAAATCAGATGAAAGAAAGTAAAATTTGCTTAATAAAACAGTTGACAATGATTTCTAGCTCTCTTGAAAATGTTAACTTATTTTAGGTGCTCTCTGTTTCACTGTGCTACATCTAAGATGACATATGTAATGTTGCTATTATATTTATTCAAATTTCTATGACCTGCTTTTGAAGTAGAAATGTGAGCTGCATCATTAATATCTAGCTATTGCATACAATAAGTGAGAGTGTATTTTTGTTTTGTTGCTCTTGAAAAGCAAAGAGCTTAATACATACTCAATAATTGATACTGAATGCTCAGAGAACAGAAGAAACAGAGACAGCCATTTTGACTATGTTAAGATCTTTTCTGAAAAAGATTGCTACTCTCGTTTTCTTAAAGCTAGACACCACATATATTTTAATGCATGCTTTCTAAGTCAATACAATAAATTAATGGCCTGATTCAGATTTCAGGCTAATTTTCAGGTACTTTAACCTCCAACATGAAAAAGCTAGCTAATCTAGAAGTATAAATAACAGAATATATTATATATAATGTAAATTATAGAATTATAGTTATTTGTAGATTTTATTTATATAATAATTGCATATATACGTATTAGAATAAAATCTAAGATTACATGACTTCAATAAAGCATGAATTTTGTTTTAGGATTTTTAACTCTGCGTAATTTTTCTTTTCTTGTGACAAATCACAATGCTTCTGTAGCCTGGCCTCACATTATATTTCCATATGCCAACAAGAAGTCCAAATTCCCAGCTGCAAGGAGTTAACTCAGGAAAAGCTAAAAACCCAATTTCCCCAAATAACGTATTTTTCTTGTTTATAATGCTACCTCTCGCTAGAAAATATTCATGTAGTCATTCTCTCCCCCCCCCCCCCCCCCCAATCCATATTTCCCATTATCATGTGGATAAAAATTATAAAAATATCAGGAAATTCTTCTGCAAAATCACAAGCAACGTCAAACAGGAAGGCATATTTATAAACTAAGTAGAAATCTCTCCAGTGAATTGCTGCATTCACTAAATAAAAGGCAGATTTCCCACTGACTTCAAAAGGGATAGTTTCCCATTTCATGTGCAGTTCTGAGGAGTATCCAACAAGCTTAAAAGTTAATTTTAATGTCTTTGACTGATGACTATAACTTCGGTTAATCATTCACATTTATTCTGTCAGGAATCTTCCAAGTCATGCAAGAGTATTTGTGTTTTATATCATTGATATTATTTTTAATGTAAAAACTCTCATTTAAAAAACAATCAGTAATTCTGTACTGACTAAATTGTGCTGCTCATTTTCTTGCAGGATTTTATATTTCGACACCCATAGGAGTTGGATTCGGAGAAGAGAGAGTTCGGATTCTGAGTTTGCCTTTGTTCTTTTCAGATCCATCTTGTCTAAGCTTTTGGTATTCTTACATAATTCCTAAATATGTGGGTTTTTTTAAGAATAAAACCAAATAGCTTTATTTCATGTATCATGTTAATCCAAGCCAGCGTGCCAGCAATACAAACTTGTTTCTCTTGAATTGCCATGATCAGTTTCAACTCGAGGCCTGAAATTTTGACCCTTTTATAGCTTTGAGTCTTGAAGTTAGCTTTAACTTATTTTCTTTTTCATCCTGCATCCAATGTTCATTCCTATATAGACATTATATTAAGAATCCTTGAAATGTTTTTTGTCCTAAAGCTTAACTAGCCTCCGCAGAAAACATAGCAAAGTACCAAGTACATCTTCCAGGTGTAATCTGAACATAAGATTCATTTTCTTTTCATGTTCACTGCAAATTACTCCTAATTCCATAAAACCATTCATAAAACAAAAAGCTTGACGTTTTTTCATTAAATTTCACTTTGTTGCAATAATACCAAAATTGCTTTTTCCCTGCTAGGTATTTCATGTACAGTACTAATGTTTACCGTTTAAGAGTTAGCGTAAGTAATGAGCATGGCTTGGAAAAGATAATTTTCCAGAAAGAAGGAAACTACGGAAACAACTGGAATTATGGACAAGTAACTTTAAACGAAACATCTGATTTTAAGGTTTGCTGAAGTGCTAATTCTTTTTAAAATTTATTTTAGATAAACTGATTTCAGAGGTTTCTGCCAAGTGAACCCTATGACCCACAGCTCCAAAGATAATATCTAGTACTATTTACTAGTACATGTCATCAAATAAATGTTATCATGTAGAAAACGAGTCTCCATTGGAATTGTCATCCCCACCCCCTCCCTGCTCTGGAATTTAAAGTATTATTATTATTGTAGAAAACAGAAAACCATAGCATTGTCATTGGACAATCAATGTTATCATGAAAGAGAGCTTTCCACAAAACAAAGGTTTTCAAAGCCCACCAAAATCTTATGTGACGTTTAGAATCTCAACAGTGAATGTGATATGAAGCACATAGGCACGAGAAGATTTCAATTAAATAATTTCAGATTCTGAAGCAGTATTCTCACCGTTTAATTATAGAATAATTCACGGAAAGTTTGTTCCAGGTGGACATATATTTGGCACCACCGACCTGACTTATCTGTAAACAAAAGCAGAGGATTTATGCTAGACAATTTCTTCAGCATCTCACTACTGAAACAATTTCTTTTTATAGGTATTTGAGATGGCTTTTCCTGCTACAGTAGTTTTGACTGATGCAAAAGCACTGCCAGAAAGATGCATTTACCATCTGAGGAAGTAAATGCTTCTGTGATCTGGCTGCATCAGATTTCCAGCAAATGTGTGTTTTATGAACTCAAGAATAGTCCTATACCTAGCTGTATTTCACCAGTACAAATTCCTTGGTAGTGGGGGATATTAAAGCATAAGAACAAACGAATGAGATTAATTTCAATTTTTTGTGGAGATATACTATTAGATCAGAAATTTGGACTGATGAGTGACACATAATTTGTATTTCAAAAATTACATGTATTTATACATAAAAAGTGAAGTTATTGAATAGTTTTAAATTATGTCCATAATTTATACTAAGAATGATCCACTTGGTTTGCATAGTGTTGTTTTGTTTTGTGAGAAATCCTGTCCCATCCCTGATGCCCTCCTTTGAGTATAGCACCAGTGTAGGTTACAGTGGAAATAAGAACATTCAAGAAAGAAGACAGAATAGTTCAGCTGAGGAAGCTGTAAAATGTTTCATTCAATTATAAAATTCTAAATTTTTTTCATGAACTTCAGGTTATTTTTGATGCCTTTAAAAAGCGTGGTCTCAGTGATATTGCCTTGGATGATATTGGCCTGACAAAGGGAAAGTGTAATGAAAGTATTTATGTAGAGCCAACTGTGATTCCAACTGTTACTACTGAATCTTCAGTTCCCAGTAAGTAAACACTAAATTACTAGTTGATTGCTATTTCCTATTACTGTATTTGTGTATGAGTGATTCAGAATTTTCAACGTTAAATTTTATAAAAATCTCTCTTCAGCATTAAAAAACTATCTTCAGGATAACATACCAGGCATTAAGTTCCCTACCCATGGCTCCATTGATAGCAACAGAACTGATAGATTCACAGTCAGCTATCAGTACAGTATCTTAAAAAACTTGAAGAGTGAAGGATAATAAAAGAATTCCGAATTTTTCTCTAAAATCTTTAATTAGTATAGCTTCCATGAAGCTACTGAAGAAGAAGGAAGAAGAAAGAGAAGGAAGATTATAATCTCTATATTTTAAATTATAAGCAATGTAGCAGGGGAATAAGAGAATGAGCAACATCGCATAATAATATCACTAGAGGTCTCAATAGTAAAAATCCACCAAGCTCTGAGAACACATGCACACTGAAAAACCCCATGTTTAGGGGAATGAATCTATAATAGTGCCAGAATAGTTTAAGACTGGAGCATGACATATGCATCTAATACCCAAAATAAAGGTATTATATGGAACAAGGCTCACAGTGAATAAGTTCTTCCCAATATGCATTTTGCCGTATTGTTATTCCTATGGTGTCTGATTACATTGAAAAGGAAAAAGAAAGCAATATTTGCTTTGAAAAGAACTTTAAATAGGGAAATAGAATGGACAGAAGGACAGTAAGCAGTTTTGGTTCTGGAGAAAATAAATGAACAACAAAAAAAAAACAAAACAGAAAAACACTCAAAGGACCCTTTCCACTCCCTGATCTAATGAGAGGTTTCAACATTTGCATAAATTCTGCAATGTGTTGAAACCTAAATCTGATTTCTTCCATTTTGCCTTTGATGACTTTACTCCTTGTGAAGGAAGGAGAGATGAATAGCTGCTTCCTATAGTAATAATGGACAGGGCTTTTTTCCTGCTTGGTGGGGCCTCATCTTGTTTCATCTCAGTAGCTTCTTGGAACCTCTTCTGAATCTCGGGTTCAGTGGGAAACTGGAAGAGGGTTGGTTTCATTTGCATACTTTTGACATCTTCTCTAAGTCAAATAGAAGTTAAGGAAACATGAAAAGTCTCTACTGTAGGACATACGCACTTCTCCAGACAGGTTGTACAGCTTGATCTAGACCCATCACATTGCAGAGTCTTCTAGAGGAATGCACAGAGATTTAAGATTCCTCAAGACATTCCAGTTTCACAGGACTAGTTAGAAGAATCTCACTGGGAAAAATATGAAGAAATACTTGTAGCCATCATTATAAATCTGGAAAATGTATATAAAACAATGGAGAAAGATTGTATATGATGTTAACCAGGTCCCCATACATTCAAAGCAAAAACCGGTACAAATATGAATAGAGCTTTTGGGAAAAAAAAATCATTACAATTTCTGATAGGGCTTTGTAATTTATTGTGAAAGAAGCATGAACTTTTAGGGAACAAAAGAGATTTTTACAAAAGACCTATTCACAGATGGATTCAAATCATTAAAACAAACAGTGAGTATATTCCAGAACTGCCTCCTATTAGATTTAGTACCACTCACAAAGCACAGCTAGTGGCTCCCTTGACAGCATATAGTAATAAAAATGGCCTAGAATTAAAATAATAGAAAAAAAGACTGTTTACATTATATTCATGTTGAAGCACGGTGTACTAATATTGTCATTCTGTCAAATCTATCACCTCTAAATCTACCGCATCAGGACAGTTAAGAAAACAATATCTTCTAAATATAAGAGCAAAATTCAGTTTTAGAGTTTCATCCTGAGACACGGGGAAGTAAAGTTCAACAAGATGTCTCTGTCAGCAAAATTAAATTTTAATAACAGTAGTAATTTCAGTCATAATTTACCAAAGTGAGTTTTGGAATTTGATTGCAATTTTCATTAAATGTAATACCATGGAGAGGTGCTGATGTCTGCCTCCTCCAGCCATCTTTCAGGTGCTGTGGGTAAACACACCTCACAAGTCAGCATCAGTCTAATGATTAGTGGTAGAATGACCCTGTGGTAAATAGTAGCTGAGTGCTGCTGTCAAAACACCAAAAAAAATGTTATTCAAACTATAGATCTCTCCCAAAACATAGCAATGAAGTTTTAATATTCAAAAAAAGGAAGTGTCAATATGATAAAAAAGCACAGTCTAAGCTGTCACTGGGGAAAAACTAACTTGTTTGCATAAATTTGTTGAACTATGCTACGTATACGCTGCCTGTAACCTGCTGAAAAAAAAAAAGTGAATATTATCAATCATCTTCAAAGAAGTATGGAATTTCTTTGATGGAAGTGGTACAAGCTTACTAACATTAATGGTTTCACGACAAATGTCATGTCTATAAACACGAGATGAAAGAATTTGAGCTGAGCCAGTTTTATTTGATAGACTTAGAGTTTCAGTAAGAGGCACTGGCATCATTCACAGTGCCCCAAAAGTTCATTGAAAACTAAAAAAAAAATATGGCGGTGGGATAGGGAAGTTGGATTTACTTTTGTCTTTAGAACAAGACTGTCAGATTACACTTTCATCTAAAACAAAGATTGCTTTCATCTTCATATTCATTTATAACCTGTCTTTTAACACAAACAACAGCGTGGAAATTACAATGTAGATTCCACACGTAAGATGTGTATGTCAAATTAAAGTTTTGATCAAAGCACAGAGGAATTTTTTTATTAATAGGTCATATGTAATTTTCTACAGTGTCAAGAAAATGGTCTATTATGCTCAATGAAAGGACCAAGATTATTGGTGGTGGTTCCTATTTTGTTCTCTAATGAATTACAGCTTTACGAGTAACGCCATATACATTTGTGTTTAAAGATCACTGGAAAATTTTAAAACATTTTTCCAGGCATGAGTAAAATCAATTACTTCTATTGTTTTTCCATGCAAGAGAAAGAAGATCATTACTAATGTGTCTTACAAGCAGTCAACACCAGATCAGATTTCATCAGAAGGTGCCCCTGTTCTGCTATTAAGAAAGTTGGTTTTGCTCTGCTCATATCAGATGATACTGGCTAAGAATTATGTGTTCTTCGTGGAGATTTACAATAGTTGTGTGTCTGTTTGCACATGCAGAAATGTTCCATTTCAAAAGCCAATGTAATATTTATTTGTTAATGATATTTTCAGAAAGTAGTCATTGTGAGCCATACAGCTGAAACACAGTATATTTGTTAGTCAATGTGCGATTCTTAACAGTTCCTTTTCCTTTCAGAGGGTTTGGCTTTTCTTGTCAGGAGTGATTTCGTGAAATAGAAATTTCTATAAGATGGCTGTCATGAGAAAGTTGAAATCTTTCTTCTATTTAGCAGAGCTTCCTCCCAGTGGGATTCAATGGGCAAACTCAGTAGGACTTGTAGATTATTCAGTCCCCAACCAAGTAGCTCAGAGTGTGGAATACTGACAGACATAATGAAACACAAAATTTGAGCCATAAGTGGTGGAGGAGTATGCAATGTTAAAGATTAGCCAAAGTTTGAAAGTTTAAAAAAAAAAATAATTCAAAGAATAAAATAATAACAACAAAAATAAAGAGGTAGCTTTCTTCTGCCTTAACTTCTATTTTCTGAAGCAAGTGGAAGAGCGCTGTTTATTTTTTAATAAAGTAGTTTCAAACAACAGAAGTGAGAAAACACCAAAGATTATTCTGATGGTACAGCTGAAATGAAAATAAACAATATTTCTCAATATGAAGTAAAGTTTTGGAAGACGAAGCTGACATATTTTGGATGTAAGCCACCATACCGAAAAATAATATTGAATGTATAAAGTACAGTTAACTATGCCTATGCGTGTGAGTGCATGTATGTGTGTATATACATACCTACAATATATGCTTTTAAATAAATTTTCTTCATTTTTATATATAAGTGCATGTATATGTTCATGATAAAGACCTTTCTTATAGGAGCAGTTGTTTCAAGGAAAAAACAAATGGCTACTTCTACCATCTAAAAGGTTTAACTGTAAAAGTTTCCAAGATCCTGATGAAATCAAAATAATAGTATAGATTTTTTTTTCTGCTATAAAGTTTATTTGCTAGATGACAAAATGGGCTTTATACTTGAGTATCTCGGCTAGCGCTGCAAGATCAACCAGATAATAAGCAAGGCATACAAGCTAAGTGCTTAAATAAGTTGTATGGAGGGGAGGCTCTCCTCTGACATTTTCTAACTTTTATGTTAATACACTAGTAAATTATCACATTCTTTTCTTCATATTTTCTGTCAAAATCAATAATCACCAAACAAAGTACAGACTGTCCTTCCCCTAACTACATGGGAAAGACTTCTCATAGCACCACCACGAACATAGCTGTGCACCTGGGCACTAGCACTTCACAAACAGCAATGTATGAACTATAGCTGTAGATAATAACACTGTGGCATCAACTGTATATGTCAGCAGGTCTGACTTAGACACTTTAACTAATAAGGACAATGAATTTCTTACACACCTTGTTTCCTCGATGCTCTGTGTCCTTACCGGTGTTGGCTTCTCACAACTCATTGTTCAAGCTTTATACCAATGGCACCATAACTGAACCCTTACAGTGGTGAAGCTAGCTTGAATATCCTCATCATAAAATTACTTTTTCCAAATATTCTTTGTTACAATGGATAGCAAAAGTAAGACAATATGTTAATTATGTTTTTGAAACGTTTTCTTTTTCAGCTGACTGTGGAGGGCCAGTTGAACTATGGGAGCCAAACAGTACATTCAGCTCTGAAAACTTTCCAAGCAATTATCCTAATAAAGCTTCTTGTAAGTCATTCTTCTCCAAGTCTACATGAAAAGTGTAGCCATATAAAAGTAGAGATACTAAATCTGCTTTTCAAAGTCAGATTCTGTCAAGCAAAAAAAGATCTAAGCTATATACAATGGGATCTTTTAACAGAAGTCTATATGGCACTTAGCAGAAGCTAAGGAATCATGTGCCAGTTGATTAAAAAGTGAAGACAAGCATAATCCCTTGGAATGGGTTCAGACAGGCAATTGTTCATGCCTATTACATCAAATATCTTTATGTCAATGCAAAAACAGGCAAGGTGCTGAAAGTCCCCATTTTACCATTACACCTCAATGTATTTGCCAGGTTAATATCAGCATCTCTTCTGTTAGATAGTTAACCTTTTCTACAGGCAAAGAATGTGCATATGCATTTCGCAAGAGATCCTTTCTTTATTGAATATTTTTTAACATACAGTGAAGAGACATAAGTATTCTACTGATATTACTTGATTTAGAAGAATCTACAGCTGGCAAAAGGGAAAATGTTTCAAGGTAGTCCGCTGTGTGCTGTTGATGGATGAAGCAAGGAAGATAACTTTGTCATTGCTTCTTAATCAAATTTTAATTGTTTATTACTTCACCTTTAATTGAAGAACTGTGCTGGGATGCTAATCACAAGAGTTGTAATTTTGTGTTTCTGTCCCACTTGAGATATGGCTCTCATTTCCAGGTATTAATTTCACAAGTTCCCAAATGAGATTCCTACTAGTGAGAAAATATTTTTCATTCTATCAACAGACTAAAAAACAGTTGGGTTTTTTAACTTTCTTTACAAGATTTCCATAGTATTCACTTACATCAATTAAATATAAGCATAGGATAAACAGAAGAAAATACTTCTTCTCTAAAAAGACATCTAACTTGAAAGACAGGCTTCTGTGACTGAATATACAAGTTATGTCACTATCAAATAAGACTTAAGTGACAAGACTATTTGTCACATTTTCACAGTTACAAAAGAATTAGCTTTGCTACTTTAGGGAAACTCACAGTTGTTACGAATGGTAAAAAATGCATATGTGTATGACTTAGGAGCCTAAATTTAGCTTTCAAAAGTGTTTTAGAGAATAAGAGTCCATTGAATTTTGGATTTTGACACCATAAGTTGCTTTTAAAGACAAGATTTGAACTTCTAAGTCTCTTGG
The DNA here is from genome assembly GCA_009806455.1 of Tetrax tetrax. Taxonomy (NCBI): domain Eukaryota; kingdom Metazoa; phylum Chordata; class Aves; order Otidiformes; family Otididae; genus Tetrax; species Tetrax tetrax. The sequence goes on from WHYT01016191.1 coordinate 462,100, forward strand.
GTGATTCTTAATAGTTTAGCAGAGATTTCCCCCACCCGTCCCCTCCAAATCCTTCAACATAAAAATGACACAGTACATGTAACAGCTGAAGAGGTGATTTTTGTTTGTGTGTTTTATTTTCTAGGTGTGTGGTACTTAAATGCTGAAAAGGGAAAAAATATTCAACTTCATTTTCAGGTTTTTGATCTGGAAAATATTTATGATGTAGTTGAAGTCAGAGATGGCAGAGGACCAAATTCCTTACTTTTGGGCAAGTAACAGCATTAAGTACTAAAATGAACATAAAAAGAAAACTGGAGCAAACTGATGAATAAAGGCAATTAATTCTCTCTAATTTCATTATACATTTCTTCACATTTTTGAGCCTCTGAAATTAGGAGAAAAACTTGAGAAAGCATACTGTATGTGACATCCCATTTCCCAAATATTTGCACATAGTCAGCTTCCTCAGCAATCCAAATTAAATCGACTTCTCAATAAATAAGACTGCTTGCGTATGTAGACAAAAAAAAAAGAAGCATAATCTCTTAGTTTAACCTTATTTTTCTACACTGATGTGTCAAATTTGGAGTTGAGTTTTTCAGTCTGATAGCAGTTAGATTTGGGGGAATAACTGTATTTGTGTGGTAGCAGTATTTGCTTTTGAACCCAAAACATTTTTAAATATATAAGAACAAAATAGCTTAAATGTATTCATGTTCTCCTGGAAAATAGCTGTCTACACAGGACAAGACCCATTGCCAGATGTTTTCTCTACAACAAATCAGATGACAGTAATCCTCGTTACAGACAAGTCTGCAACAAAGAAGGGATTTCTTGCAAACTTTACCACTGGTTATCGTTTAGGTAAGCATGTAAACCCTTGTATTTAAGAGGTTATACCATTAGTCAAATACATTTGAGAAAAAGTGGTGATTAGAAGGTAACTCCTAACAAAACATGAAAAAGTTAAAGAGAAAAAGCCTAGCGGTTGCCCATTTGTACTTTGTATTTTCTAGCATGAAAAGTGATGTATTTATTGCTTTGTTGTGATTGGATCAATGTTTGTATCATCTGCAACCCTGTGTGATATTATGTGAAAAACTGACTCCTTACTTTGACCAAAAACTATTCCAATATTGAAAGGGCAAATACAAATTACTCTATATACAAGCCCCAGAAAAGAACATCACTTTGTGACTTGTTTGAGGGTGCCATTAATGTATGTTTAAAAGCATTTGTAAAATATTTATTATCAATCACATTCACTAGAAGATAAAAACGTATATGGTAACTCTGATTAATGTTTGCAATGTGGTCCTTCTTGCATCTTTAAAAATTTGGTCCTTAGTATGTGAAGGACCTGGGAAGAGTTAGTCTTTTAAATATTTGGACAGCAGTGTTTCTGGTCTCAGCCAGTCCCGTTCTGAAAGATTTCTGGTTTTGTTGGGACTGCAATTGGACTTGTTACTTATATAAGTAACTCAGCAACTAGCTCTCCAAAAAACATACGAAATGGAGCCAAGTGCTAAAATATGTGGAACAGCAATATGCTTCCCAGGACAAATACTTACACTAACTCCAGGCCAAATCTTGATTAATTAATTGGAGGCTTTGTATTCTGTGGAAGTCTGACAGCAGAAAAAAAGATAAAGAAAAAGCAGTATCTACTCAGACGTGTGTGAAGTACCATTCATTTTTATGAACAGAAAGTCAACAACAATCTACATGCTTTTTCTTACTTTAAATATCATAAAACACAAGTGTCTCCCAGCATGTTTAGCTAGCTGCAGCTTTTTTTAATAGATTAACTAATTTTCTTAATCTTTATAAAAATCTTAATCTTTTGTAAAATCAAATCCATTTAGTCCCCTTGTGCAAGGCTGAGAGGTAGGTTTATACAGATATAGAACTGTTTTGCTGCTTTTTCTTCTGCCTTCTCTATCGTATTTATTCAGTCCAACAACACTATGTCTTTTTTTCAGCTGGCTCCACATCTTTGCTGAGCCAGCTTTGCCCATATTTTTCTGTGAAATACAAATTAAGCTCAGCAAGGCAGAGTTCTCAAAGTGGCCATTGCCAGTTCAGGTTAAATATATTTAAAATATTCCATTTGCAAAAGAATTATGCTTATTCATGATCTTTGCAGCCATATCAGAGACTGATATGATTAGCACACAGACCTAAGGATTGTCAGTAAATAAATTAATTTTACAAGAAAAGCAGATTTTTCTTTGTATTTTATTTTTCCATGAAATATTGAGTTTTTGAAAAGGCAGAGTAATTTGAAAATAAATATTTTCTGGCAGTATGCAATATAATAAAAAAACCTGTGAGAACTAAGTTCTATGGAAAATCTAGTATCAGTTATGGCCACTGAATGTGTGAAATCCAGTTCAGGCCTTTTATAAACCATATTATTTACTTCTATATTGTACAACAGACCATACAGACTGATTAATAAATCATTTTATATTAATATCAAAAATTCAGAAACACGGCAATTCTTTTGCCTTAAATATGACTTCTAGATGTTTAAATCGGTAAGTCTGGGAAGGTAAAATAAAGGAAATAAACTTTTTTTTTTCAGTAGAATTTCAGTTTATGACTGTATATTTCCTGTAAATACACAGAATGGTGCCATTAAAATTACACTTTGGCCATAGAAATAATTATAACTTTATGTTTACTCTATGTCTGATTTGCTTTTGTTACATACCTGATACTGAAGCAGGTTAATTCTACTTTTGTGAATGCTTTCCTCATTCATTTCTGTTACTTTTGTCTCTTCCACCTTTCCTCCTAGACAGGTGTTGAAGGAGACTTTTGGCTTTCAATGCTTCTTTACTTGTATGTTTGTCTTGACATACTTGAAGATTTCTAAAATTTTGTGAAAGTGCTGAACATCTGGAACTCGAAATCATTAGTCACTTTTGACAGGACTTGATCGGGATTTTACTTTTCTCATGACTCTATGGGTTATTACATGTAACAGAAGAACACTAGTAACCAAATAATGCTCATTATAGCAGAAACTACAAGGTATAATACCATAGGTTTTATTCTTAATTAGCTTCTATTTATCTGAAAATAATACTTTTTTTTTTTTAAAAAAAAAAAAAAAAAGACAGATGAATACGAAAGGAAAGAAAAGGAAATCAAAGGTTCTGCACATTATCCACTCTATTTTTCTTTCAGGTGAAGTGTATGATCTTCAGTGAACACCAGCCTTCCTCATAATTAGGCATTAATATTCCTTTCCTGTTTTCCTTCAGGAGCTTGTGCAATTGATGAGCATCAGTGTGGTAGCGGGAAGTGTGTACCATTGCATAACCTTTGTGACAATCTGCCTCAGTGTGAAGATGGCTCTGATGAAGCAAAGTGCAGTAAGGTTTCCTTCATACAAAGTAAAGGAATGCATGCATATTTGGCAGGAATTATCTATGAAAACAGTCACAAACCCTCAGATAGCATAAATTACTGCAGCTGCATGTAGGCCACGCCAATTTACACATCAGTATCTCATTGAGTTTGTCAGGGCTGAAAAAACAAGGTAACTTTTCTGAGATAGTATATGTAAGCCGGTGAAGGAAAAGGTAGGAAGTTTCTCTGTGCTTAAAACTGTAGCTGCTTATAATGGCCCCCAAATTAAGTGAAAACCCATTACATGCTTTACTTTTGTATCTATTTCATACTGCTAAATTCTGATACTTTTGGCTGAAACTGAGTTTCACAGCAGTATAAATTCTGCAGTGTAGGATAGAGAACAAGAGTTGTCTTGATTGAAATTGCCAGATAATCTTGTGGGTCTGAAGCGTGTGGCACCCTCCAGCCTGCCTGCATTCTGTCCTGTGGAGGCATTGCCATAGGGCGATGACCAAGCTGCAAAAGCAGCATCCACTGCTCATAGTGGATGTGTATGTTCCTATAAGAGGGAGACCAACAGCTGCTGTTGCTTAGTCCTCTTGTAAAATGAGTCTTTCCAAAAGGTCAGTATATGGCTTCATTTCACATAGAAATGCACAAGGAAATAGCATTCTTTAAACAATAATTTAAATGTAAAACTGATGTTAAAATCATGTTGGGCCTGGCACAGAAATTAAGTTGCTGTGTCTGACAATTTATTATGGAGCACTAAGGGAAGAGTAAAAAGAGTTTTTAAGCTCAGTGCAACATCATCTTCCTTTGTTTTAAAGAGGACTGCTAGGGATCAGGTCCCTGAATGTGTGCTGATAGTTCTCATTGTTTTCAATGTCTTTTACATGCATGTATATATATTATATTTTCATATATACAGCATATATAAATATACATATATATGACTTCAAAGGCACAAATTCACTCTGCATTAGTGCAATTAGCTGTTTTGTTGCAAACATATTAAACAGAATAAAATTACCTTCAGTTCCTTCTTAAGCAAAGAGGATTCGAATGGGTTTTTCCAGCCTTTGCTAAAGAAGACCTGAACAAGGTAGCCATCACCAACATTAATATAATGTACATTTTACCAAAGATTTATTTTTCTATAAATTGTCTATTACTTCATAATAAATTACCTCACATTAAAGGTCCGGGAGAATTGTTTCCAAAAACCCATTTAATCCAAATATTGGCTGAATCAATCTAAGCCTTAAAATAAAAAGAAAATTAAATTAGACATCTTCACATTGAGTCTTTTCAGTGTCCAAATGTTTTGCTCATTTTCCTGAAACCAATTTCAATTTCTTATCAGAAGTGGTAATTTTAACTAGACAAACTGTCATTTTCAAATACTCCAACTTCTGAAACTTTCCAGGGACTGTAAAGAAAAGGCATAGGATATCTCTTCCTTTGCAGAATTACATTTGAATTAAGCATTTGCTGAGTGCTGCATGACTCTCTTATTCCTTACTAACAATGTATTTGGAGGAGAACATGGATCTGATGAAGAGAAAGGAAAAGGAATTACTGTTAAAGTAGAAGAGAGAAGAGGTATCAAAAGTAATTTGAAGAAATCTCACAGTGCAAGCAATTCTGAGATTTTTCAAGATTGCTCGAAAATTTCTCATGACTGAGATTTACCATTAATTAAATACTGTATGCCACTTCTTCCATGCATGCACTCTGGATGTCAAAGAGACATTCTTAAAAATCTATTCTTTTTTTTTTTTTACTATAGCGGGTACACTTTACTTTTTTTGTGGAAATATTTTGATGGAAAAAGGTTTTCTGGACAACTAAGACTTAAAAAAAAAAAATTGGCAACCAGTAAATTTCACATGCATTGTATGTTTTTCTCTACTTCATGCTGGCACTAACTGTCATCTCCCTGAAAGGCAGCTGTAGCTCCTGAGACTTGTATCTGATTCTGTTGACTTCCCTAAACCTTATGGTCCAACTTCCTTAGACACTATGCCGATAGCATAAGATTTTTCACCAAATACTTAATGGGTTTCTAAATTTGTTCGGAATATTATGTTTTGGGAAAAGTTTTGATAGAAAGACTGGTTTTCAGGGAGCTTTCATTATTTGTGTATGTATGTTTTAACAAAAACTGCAATGAAAACAGTGAAAATACTCATACTAGTTGGAACTGGAAAATCTGATTTTTCTGTCAGCTCTGGTTTTAAACTTATTTCCAATGAGTGCTACTGAGCATTGTGCAGCTTAAGTTTCACACAGTATCTGGAAAGTACATAATGCTGGCTAAGAAAAAACATTGGTTAGAGTTGATGGAAAATGTACTGTTTATTGTCTGTTTGTGAGACATTTGCAAAATACAGGGCATGAAGCTCTCCTGTGGCAGAAATATAGAATGACATAACAATAACTTTTCCTTTCTGTGGGAAAGAAACATCCTGGAGATGCTAAGTTTATTACTGCTGTAACATATTTTAACTTTTTTTTTTTTGTTCTTTGCTGGCAACAACAAATCTGTTTACATTACACTTCTGTTTACTTGAGGCAGGGGGGAGCATGGCTTGCCACCTATCTGAAATGCTTCTCTCCATTTTGGTCTACAGTGAGATTGCTTAATGATTCTCTAAGCACCGAAGGGCTGGTACAGGCCAGGATTGGGAAGACCTGGCACCTGGTATGTGAAGATGGTTGGAATAAACAGATTTCAGACAGTGTTTGCCAGCTGCTGGGATTAGGGTGAGTGGAAAAAAAAATATTCATTTTCCTTGTAACATGTTTGCAGGTTTGTTTGGTCTGTATATTGGTGTTTTGCTCATCATTTTACTCATATATTTACCATCCAAAAAAAGAAGGGCAAATGGCAAGAGAAGTGCTGGGTGTGCCAACAAATTTGTAACTGTTGTAAACCCTGTTTTGATGGCGTTCATTGCAGGATTGATGACTCTGATAGGGCAGATTAGGCATGAGGAACCCTGGGAGACTGATGTGGAGGTATTAGTCTTTTATCACTTTATGTCATCATTTATGTCTTCACTTTTATGAGGATGGCTCAAGAGCAAAGTCGGAGCAAACAGCAACCATGGCTGCTCTACTATCACATTAATGTTCGCTTCAAGTAAATTCAAGATAATCACTTGGGTATTCTGCTATTGGACTCCAAACACATTTGATACCTACCATTACACCTGAACTGTTGGGAGAGGAAACTGCATTTCTCTTGAGATATACTCAGAGGGGGATGGAGGAGCAAAGTATATGACTGAAAAAAAATAGATTTGGCTTCAGTCACTGTTCATCAGAATTTCCAGGGAAGAGGTGAGGAGGGTTGAGTGCAGAAGTGCTGTATTTTTCAACCTGTGGCAAAATTTATGGCCTAAATTCTGGCCTTACTTACACTGTATGCAACTTCACTGTCATCCACTGAATAATAAATAGCTTTCCTACAGTGCTGAGGTTTTTAGGGAATGTCACTCATCCAGGTAATAAACAAATTAAATTCTAAGCTTGTAATTCATTTTGTTGGTCTCTGACCAAAGTAGGATGCCTGCAAATGCCCTACTGATAAATTAATTGTAGAAATAATGGAGCTAGGAGGACTTAGAAAAATATCCAAGTATTATTTGAAAATATTTTTAATCATTGGATGAATGTGCACTAGTTTGTTTTTTTTTTTCTTTTTTTTCCCTTCAAGTAGGTACAGTTTTTCATAAATATCAGACACCTGCATGCACGAATCTTGATTCTAATTTATGGATGTAGCTATCTCATTTATGCATGCATAAAATGACATACAAAATATGACTAATTGTTCTTCTAGTTAAATACCTTGTCCTTTATGGTGGCCACTAGCCTCCTTCTGATTATTTCTCCCTCTCTCCCACCTCCTTTCCTTCTATAACATCTGGACACAAGTCATTTTGTGGTCTATTGGTTTAATTTACATTTTTATATTTGATAGACTTCAGTGAATTTGTCTTCCATGGTACTTTCTATTACTTTATGCTTTTGTCTCCATAATATTCTGCAGCAATACATTTCAGTTTATCTCTATAACTAGTCAGATATAGTTAAAAAAAATTACTATTATGTTTCCTAATTACGCCTTTTTAATTCCACTTCTCAGTTTATTCCATATTCCTATTGTCAAGAAAAAGGTTTTTTAAACCTAAATTACATCACATTCTCGTATTCTGGGTGCCACCGCCATTACTGATCATACAGAATAGGATAAAATTCTCAAATATATGCATATATATAACTCCTGTAAGCATCATGCTATTTCTGCCTCCCTTTAATCCCTCTGTAGTAGCATATTGAAACGTTCAAGGCCAGGTTGGATGAGGCTCTGAGCAACCTGATCTAGCTGGGGATGTCCCTGCTTCTTGCAGGGGGGTTGGACTAGATGACCTGTGAAGGTCTCTTCCAACTCTAACCATTCTATGATTCTATGATTCTGTATTTGTTATTAAGTGGCACCATATTTGTTACTAAACAGACGTGTGTAACAGACAAGTCTTAAGTAAGCCATAGCTCATACTCCTATACTGAGTAATTGCCTAGCACTATCCTTTATTAGAGAAAGAAGCTAAGGTATATGTAGGACAATTTAATTTTGCTGTTAATTTCTTATATATTTGCCAGTATCATTTACATTTTAATTTATGAGAAGGACTGAAACAATACAGGAGTTCTGTAGCATATCCTGATTACTTACGTAGCTGAGCTAGAAAGTGCAGTGTTCCACACCGATTCTAATAAATCACACATATGAATCCTTCTGCCTCCTTTTTCAAACATGTGACTGTCGCATTTGTGGTATTTGCCAAACAGGAAGCAGATCTGGAGGCACGCCTATGTGTCCATCTACAAAATATAGCTTAGGCAAATCATTTACAAATATTCTTAACAAGTCTGGAGTGCAAGGTGCACAAATTGATGCTCTTGAGAAACCTGAACAAGATCCTCTGGTCAGCTTGCACTTGTAACTGTGTGCATCTGACAACACTGTTGAAATCTGAGTATTAGCATCACTATTTCTTGAACGAACAAAATTATACATTGAGCTTTTCACTATTCTACTGGTCTGCTGTGAAACATGTTTGTTTCTCTGGGACCAGAGCCAGCTGGGTCTTTACTGAATTGTACCCAGGAATGGGGGTAAACCTTACAATTTTGCCATACCCAAACGTCCAACAAGGACTGAGAGTTTAGGACTTGCTCTCAACCCTGCAGTCTATTTTCTTCACGAACTCACAAAATTCTTGAGAAGGAAATTAGTTCATTGGAATACAATGTCTTGTTTGAGATTTCCAGGTCAATTAGGTTTTCATCCTCCCCACTTACGAGTGATCACTAGTAGCTCCTTGAGACACCTTAGAAAATCCTGTCTTTTACAGTCAGACCCAGGTTCTCCAGTGTCCTAAGAATATAACATATGGCCTGAAAGGCATGGAAATGAACTCTTAAAATTTATGCACAAAAAAAAAATTTATTCTGACACATAAATTAGGATAATAAATAGATAGTATGATCTTACTCTGCTGTAGAGCCAATGAAAGTCATGTGCTGGATGTAAGAAAGAACCGGGTTCTCGGTGTGTTCAAGCTATGTTTGCAGCATTGAGGACCAGAATTAGGGCAGTCCTAACAATTTAGTGATAGACTTAATTTGACCTGAAAGCCACAGGAGGAGTCTTAATTTTTTTTCTTTGATTTGTAGGTCCACAACTTCACTTAGGATCAGATACTGCTAGTAAGCTTGGCTTAAACCCATTACTTAAGAAGTTTCATTTCAAATTCGGAAATTATAGAAAGGTTACTTTTATGTATCATTTGCAAATTTTCATATAAAAAATTGTGTGAATGCAAGCATTTAGAAAACAACAGCTCATCATATGAATCCACAAAGCTTTTTTTTTTATGCCAAAGAAAGTGTTTGCTACTTGTAATTTCCTACTATTCTTCATTGTTTGTTTTTCTGTCAGAAAATCAGTGCATGAAATAGAAACACTGCCCTGTGACTCAAACATAAATTAAACAAATTGCAAACATCCCACAGCCTGAGAACTGGACAATGAATTACAAAGTGTGTGAACATATTTTCTTCAAATAAGAAATGTGCTGTGGGGTTTTTTTTACAGAGACATTTGCACTTCTACCCTTATTTTGAATATTTTTTTCAGCATAGTATCACATCAGCTGAATCTTTCCCAACATTTGCTACTGATTGTTGTTACTTAGCACATCTGAGACAGAGTTAGAGACTGAAATCATAGTGATGCATAGGATATTTAGGTACATGAGGACCAATAATATCTGAGGAATTTACTGCACAGAGATCTCTGTAGATCTGTGTGTAAGAAACTGCTGAGACTGTTCTCTAAGTTTTCTGTAAGTTTTGCCTTGTGAGTATGTTGAATTGAATGAGGGTTACTTAACATCTAGGTTAGCCTGTTAAAGGCCATTTCTGTCAGAATCTGCAAGATTTCTAAAAGATCATTTTTATTAATAGAAATTAAAAAGCTGTGAAACTGTGTTTCTGGACCTGCAGAACTAATGATATTTTTTACTAAACTGAATATCTCCAGGGAAAGTATATTATTTTTTATACTTCCAGAAATGCTTATGCCTTGTCATTTACCAATAAGTCAATTAAAAGAGTAGCAAATTGGTTTTTGCGGTCATGCACAAAGCTTTGGGATTTCCAGTTGTGTGTACTTCGGCGCACTAAGAACCCAAATGAAATTATCAAAGGTTTTCTCAAAAAAGGACTTTTATTGCAAAAAGCTGAGGAAACTTAATAAAGCCCCTGTGGTTACAGAGAAGCTTAGAGAAGTTCCAAACTGTAATCCATAAATTTCAGCAATACATATTAAAAAAAAATAAAATAAAAGAGGCAGAAGAGTGGAAAATAGTTTGCTCAGTCTTTGCTGAAAATGACCAAGAACAATGCTGGGGTGAGAAGAGAGATCTTCACAAGTAGTATGAAGTTGGTGGAAGCTTTGATTTGGAAGGTTTATAGCGTTTGCCCTATTACATGGTCTGTTACAGTAAGCTAGTAAAACACACATGCATTCAATTGAAGTTTCTTGGTATAATGTGCCATGGAAAATACAAGTCAGTAATATTCATAAATGCACATACTCTAAGCTTTTCCTGGTAGCCTGGTCATTTTTTTACATTGGTAAAAGCTCCTGCAGCTCTCCTAGTAGCACAGCAGGGCTATTGAACGCTTCCTTTCTCCTATGCCTACTCTTACTCCCCATACATAGTAGATTTGCAGGCAGATTCTAGGCTTCATACTTCCCAGGAGAATTAAATTTACTGCACTTAGAGAAGAGATGGCAGTTCCTTAATGCACAGGTGTTTCCTGTGTATTAAACCTGCACGAATGGTTCTCTTCTTGCTCCTGAGATATGTATGGCTAAAGGGTCAGATGGGAGTAGGCTGTCACCTCCCAAAAAATTATGTAGTCTGACCACAGCTGTCTTTTTTCCCCATGCTTTCTCTAGAGAAAGCAAATATGTTTCTTGGGTATATGTTCCAAGCTGGTCACATGCGGTATCACAAAGTATACGATGCAGAGTGGGCTATACAGTAAATCTGGATATGGGTTGTAAACATCAAAACCATTTATCTCACCAATAGTACACAGAATTCTTGGTGTTCAAAAGGCCATTGTTACCAAAAAAACAAGTGAGTCAAGGAGTGAGTCAAGTCTTCGAGGAACCACCCTGTTCAATAGCAAATATGACACTCTTGACTTATTCTATAAATAGTTATTTTTATTTCAACAGATCTATGAGGTGAAACAACTTCTGAGGAAGGTGGCATTTATTAGATTCTTCATGATATAAAATATAGTTTCATTTCTTCTCTAGGCACAGAAGTATAGTATCAATGTAATTACCAACCCCCTCCCTCCCAAAAAGCAAAACTGTGATATTCTGAGGTGCAGCAGTTACTGTTCCATTTTGCATTTTTGCATACTAAGTTTTAGTTCCATATATTTAAGAATTGGTACTGCAAACCCTTAACTGTGTGTCACAGAAAAGCAGAAATTGATCATTTACTGCTATTGAATTAATTAATTTCTGTCTCTTTCACTACTATTGTAGCATTAGAAATCTTCTCGTAAGATATAAGAGTGAAAGTAGGTGAGTCACATTCTAGTCCATGTGAGTTTCAAGCCTCAAAAATCTCCTGATAAATAGTCATTATTTCAGGAAAAAAAAATGATGTCATTTATTCCACCAGCATAATAATTTCCCAAACATTCCTCCACTGGTGGAACAGGATAAATATCTAAAAATATGCATGTGTGACTTTTCCTTCCAGGAATGCAAATATGTCATCAACTGTATTATTCAATGGAGATGGCCCATTTGTCAACATCACCAAAGCAGCTAACCACAGCCTAATATTTACAAAAAGGTGAGTAGAGTGAGGTTTCTTCCTCATACAAAGGAAAACTTAAAGTATGATGGTGTCTGTTTATAGACTAATTTCCAGTTCAAGTTTATCTGAGAGGTAACATCACTCTGTATGAGGTCTGGACTATAAACATACCTAGGTTTTATTCTCTGTCTACTGCTGAATTATATGTAACATTGGGCAACTGGCTCTTCTTCCTTCCATTCTTGTGCATTTATTGTAAATTTAAAAGGAGAGAGACGCTTAATACAATTTTAGCTAGCATTCAGTACAATCTTACGTAAAGCCTTTATACATTTACTGTGAAAACAATAAACGCCGCTCTTTTTACAAAATATTTCTTATCTAGAAATCTCTAAATTATGAATATATAGTGTAGTAGAAGAATTAAAAGGGAGTGACATTCACTCATGGTTATTTAGTAGTTATCACACTAGGTTCTCTCTGCAATCAATAGAAAAAAATAAGCACTCCAAATTGCGATCCATCAAGGCATCTCTTGAAACATCCTGAGTCACACTCAATAATCCCTTGACTTTATAGATACAGATTTAGGACTAAATCTGCATTGCCAAGGTAAGAAATCCACAGAGAGATATCTATATTTAGACAAATCAGTCCCACTCAAAATTACTTCTGGATTTGTCACCACATTTAGAAGTGAATCATTAATTCAGATAATCCTCAGAATATATTCAATTATATTCTAATATTTCTCAGCCCAAATAATAGCAGAAGTGATTCTGAAGGGCCCTACAAACTGCTAGAGTTTCTTGTAGATTAAATGAAATGTAACATTAGCACAGGATTATATTCTCAGGATATGGGAAATGGGAAAGGCTTGCCATCATAAAACAAACAAACAAAATATATATAATGACTTCAATTACTGTTTTTCTTCTTGTAAGAGGGCTTACTATACATGTTTTCCTGGAATCCTACCAAAAGCCTTGAGGCAGAAAACCACTGCCTAATTGCTGAGGTGCTGAAACCATACTGAGGATGGCAAAAGTCAATGTTCTTTCAGGTTTCCTTTATAAACATTCCACATAGTAAGAATTTTTTAATTTGCTATGTTGTATTTTATCTACAGTAAAAAAAAATATAAAAATTAAAGGATACATTTTATGTTCTAATTATACTCTGTTAATCTCAAAACATTTATCATTCTCACTGGTGGTGAAAGTATCTTAAACTAATGAAATATCACTGCAAGCTATTTTTCCTTTTTTGAGTGGATGTCTAAACTAGTATTGCCACAAGAGATCTTAAAAAGCAGTAATGATTTAAAGATGTCTTCTGTTAATATCTATTAAACACTAAAAAGTGATTAATGTAGGAGGAAATGGAATAAGTTCATTCATCTTAGTTGTATTTCTGTTGCAGAAATAGGTATCTCCTACCATGTTTCATCTGGACAGCTGATAGGAACCATTTTGCAGGGTGACACCATTACAGATTTGCACACTTTTTTTTTGTACATATAATGAATGCTAAAAAGATCGCACAGACTTGATAATTTAAAAAATCAAATTAATTAACTGGTAATCAAATTATAAAATACATTTCTCACATTGTCTTTGGTCTTTATTCAAGCATAGCTATCATTGAAGCAAAGGAGGGCACGTATAATAGGACTTGACGGTTGTGGTGGCAGAGACAGCAAAACTGTTCTCTGATGCCCTTAGGTAATGTATTTCTTGGCAGGATAGCTTTATAACAGGACAAAATCCTGCCTTGAACATCTATGTGAGCAGATTCCACAGGCATAATTGCTTTCGCCAGTCCTAAGTGAAGATCATACTCACAGATGTCCCAGCTACTCCAGATTTCTATCTGGCATGCTGCTTCCCAGATGATGCTCAGAGAGGCACATAGGGTGGGTATTCAGCACATGCACTACCTCTGTTGCCTTTTGGACTCTTTGTGCTGATGAAGAGGCAGCTCAGGACTGGTAAATTGCAGTGCAGGCAAGGAAGTGGGTTTCACACTGGGAGAGCTTTAGAAAGAAGAAAAAGCAGAGGCCCATGAAGTAATTTCTACTAAAGCAGTCAGTAGGTACTGCTGATGGGTCAAAGACCCTGATTACATGTGACTCCCTGCTTCAATGTAAATAAATAGCGACAAATCTGACATGTTAGGTGTTAGTTTGGCTAGTTTATGCATCTACCTAAAAGAAAGCATAGGACCAGATAAATATACAGCACCCCTGACCACCCTCTTAAAGCCTATGGAGGGACCTTCATCAAGAGTATTTAGTAGCTATGAAGTTTATGCAGAGATAGTCCAGTTTCCTGTGGGTTTATGCATTTCTGGTCATCCTCCTTGATGTTTGTCTCACTACCAAGGGACATCTTTAAGTCAACATAGATTTGAATATAAATTACAGAATTTGGTTTCCACTTTTTAAAATACAGCTTTAAAATTATGCATTTATCTTGGAGTGAAAAATGGCTATGTGAGACTATTCAGGGCTGGAGGCATATCTCATTCTTACCTCTTCTGTAGTGAAGATTTAACTGGTGATGTGGGAGCAGTTACAGTTCCCACTTGCCCTTCTTGCACCACTATGTCATTGGGAAAATGCTGGGTCACGTCACGCATTATGTCTCTCACAAGAGATAACAAATTTTAGAGCAAACATAGTGAAGGATACATAATGCCATATCACATTTAAATCACATCCTTCCCTTTCTCTATTTAAAAATGATGTGGAAATGTATACTGTAAGCTAGCTGTGGACAGACTTTTTTTTTTTCTTTGATACATTTCTGTGTGTATTAGATGTAAATTGCTAGCACACACACTGTCCCAAGTGTTCAGATTCATTACAAGCTATGAAAATAATCTTAAAACCTCTGGGTATCAGAAATGCTTGAGTAATTTTGATCTGTGGTCCTGTGCTCTTCAGACGCTAGCTTTATATCTCTGCTAAATAATTTCTAACCCTGTATATGTGGCTAAATATTTTACAGTGCATTATAATCTTAGTGAAAAGATACAGTGATATCAAATGAACCTCTTAAATTCTTTGGTCACACTGATCTCTAGTGGTAAGGTATTGAAAATATCTCAAAAGCTAGAAAAATAACATATGCAGTTACAATTTTATTGAGAATCTGTCACAGACAGATGACTCAGTTCCCTAAAACACAAAGGGAGTCCGCTTTTATTTCCATAAAGTACACCAATTAAGCATCCATTGAAGAGGAATATGTACATTTAATAGTACATATAATATAATGTTGTCTATTTATAATTAAAACATGTAGGACAAAATATTATATTTAACAGCTTGACACTGATAAACTAATGTAGTTATGAATATATATGCTTAAATGCATTTTTATCAATAAAGTGTGTACGCATATATATTTGACAGTAATTTAGTGTTACCTGGCGTGCAGATACTTGTGATTTAATTGCACTTTCATTCTAGAGAACACTGTTTGAACAACCTGGTGGTTCATCTGCAATGTAACATTAAACGTAAGTAGACGTACCCTGGGAATATTTCACACAGAAACCAAATTGTTCAGTCCATAAAGCCTAATGTTTATAGTTTGAATTGAAAGGTTAGGGAATGGACTATAAAAGCTATACTGGTAATGATATAAACACAAGAAAATTTACCATCTTAGCTTATTTTCAAAGTATACACTAGACATGGATCTATTCTGAAAATAAATATATAAAAAATCCAGACGGTGTTACAAAAGAACACATCTAGATCCAAGTTATAAAGTGGCATCTCAATTTCAGCTATAAAACACCAACCTTTTTTCCATAGTAATAGTAGTTTTGAATAGCAGCTCAGATACTACAAAGCCTATTTTTTGCAAGAATATTAGCTAGTCTAATAAAACGTGCTTTCTCCCCCTGAAAATCTACAAATATTTATTTATTTATTTATTTATTTATTTTAGCTTGTGGAAAACGCCTGGTAACTCAGAACAACCGAACAAGGATTGTAGGTGGAAGTGATGCCAGAAGAGAGGCTTGGCCTTGGCTCGTTTCACTCCATTTTAATTCCAGACCTGTTTGCGGAGCTTCCCTTGTCAGTGATGAATGGCTGGTGACAGCAGCACACTGTGTATATGGGTAATGTTCATTGCACTCAGAAGCTAACACATTCTGATACTCCTACAACGCGCAAGCATCCAAATGGTGGATAGCCCCGTAAAGCTGGGCTGAAATATGACCTGACCCATCAATCAATCCTATATAGAGCAAAACACACTTTCAAAGGATCATACTGAAATCACTTGGGAGCAGCACTTTTTCAGGGGGTTTCTAGATGTTTACTTTAGAATGAAATTACTATAAATTCACAAGTACCTCTTTCTCTCATCTGACTCCAGGGTATCTTTCCAACTAGCTGAGATGGCCATATGACATCCATGCCATACCTTTTCGGTCAGATTTTAATGATGATGAAATGTGTGCTTTATGTGTAGGCTTACTAAAGAGGCATCAGATTATGAATAATTTGTGACTTTTATATAAAAAAAATTAACAACTAGCTGACTGTTTAATTAACTGTGTTTTGGATCAGTTGTGGGCTCAGGAAAAGGCTCCTTTACCTTCTGGTAAACCCTCAGTCCTTAAAGCATGGAAACTAAGCAGCGTTTTCTAAACAATGAAGAATTGCTCTTTAAACATATGATATTAATACTGAGCATCTGCACTTAACGCATAACTAACGTGGGCCTCCACTAATTAGTTGAATCACTGCCAGTGGTATAAAGGATGACTTTATACTTCATGAAGGTAAACTCATTGTTGCCTGTTCCTCCTGTATATTATCATAGATTGATCAAGATTTACTGTGCATCCTTGGAATGAATCTTGATTTATCTGCATTGATTAGGCAATATTGGATTATTTGTATCATTTAAAGAATTGAGGCATATTTAAATATTTTCTCAGGTTTGCTTCCATAACATCTATAATAAAAACAAGTGCTGTAGAAGACACCTAGAAACTGGAATGGCAAAAAAAAGAGAAACATTAATATTCAACATTATGGTAGAGCTTTCATTATAAAAAGCTAAGTAATAAAGCAATGGAGATTATGCCAATTCATTAATGTTGCCTCATTGCATGACAGGAGCTATATTCCACACAAAGACACTAAAATGAGAAGGATCAAGCCCTCTCAGTTGTCACAAAATAAATCCACACCTGTCTTGGTACTTCCTTTACACTTAAACAACTTTTCTATTTTCATTTAAATCTCATTTTATCATCTTGACTTTGCTGGAATTTTCCTAATCAGGAGCTTGCCTTTTCACACCTTAATTCTGAACATTGAACTTGAACACCCCTAGTTTAGAACAAGATAACCTCTTGATGTCAAACCAAAAGATCAGCAGAAACCAATTCAGTACAACAATCAGGCTGAAAACATATCTTTGAAACTACAGACTAGCTTATTTAAAAATAGCAAATAATTAAGTTCTCTAGCCTAAACACAGACTCAAACCAGCATGCGTATCTCAGAAAAAAATGCAGATTATGTCATATTTTGGTTTAGCATATCTTTTTCAATTTAGAATAAAAATTAAGAGACCAATTTTCTGGGTCTATGGGCTGCAGCATTTCCAATGACATTTTAGACCTATTATTCTTTAGATATTCCATAATAATTTTCTAACTGGGCCTGGTATTAATTGCCTGGTGGGCAGTCAGCAATATTCTTCACAATCTTTAAAAAGCCATGGTAAATTAGTTACTGTATTTTCCTCCTCTGCAGTATTGTCCGATTAATTCTTTATAAATATTGCGTTATAAGCTTAACCTAAAAAAATCAACTATATATTTCTACAGTGTGGATGTTTAAAATAGTATTACTATCACAAAATTGTAAACACACCCACTATATTTATTTTGACAAAATGTGCAAATGCTATCAATTACCATGAGGTGATAAAAATTAACATTTTACCTAACATATTTTTCAAAACTGTCATTAATAATTCATAGTTGTTAATATTTTTTACAACTTCTAGGAGGCAGTTAAAGCCATCTCAATGGAAAGCAGTCCTTGGCTTGTATGACCAATCAGATATGTCACATCCTTCAACAGTAGTTCAAAATATCGATCAAATAGTTATAAATCCTCATTACATGAAGCATACAAAAGACAGCGATATTGCTCTCATGCACCTTCAATACAAAGTGCAATATACAGGTGAGTTGTTATTTTCCCATAAAACAGATTTACTCTATTATGCAAAACTCTAACTGTGCTAAGCATATGAGGGTGATGGGGCGGAAGAACATTTTTCACAATGTCATCATTCTGGAGTCAGTCCAGTACTTCCTAGATATCTTGCCCAAAAAGTTGGTTTGAATTAATGAACATCTTCTTATGTGACTTCCTAAAAACCTGAATACAGGGAAGAGGTTGAAATGATTGCTTGTTTCTCATTCATAGATTACATACAACCTATCTGTTTACCAGAAAAAAGTCAACAGTTTTTACCAGGAATGAACTGCTCCATTGCTGGCTGGGGTAGTATTCTGAACGAAGGTAGGTCATCTGCTTGGAAAATGACGACAGGCATGAAGCTGTGAGGGAAAGCTTGCTCCTTATTCCACAGGGGTTGCTAAGGTAGAATCGTTTAGAGATGTACTCCTCCATATCAAAATTTGGAAACTATCCCCCTCCACTGTTCCTTCTCTAAAGCAAAGTAATAGTTGTAATATATTTCGTCAGAAAAAAAAACAAACCACCAAACATATCTAAGATTACTAAATTGTGACAAAAACTTACTGCATCCCCTTAGAAGTTATGACTACTTTTCTGAGTATGAAATATATACATCTTATTTCCATATATTGGGTGGGGGAGGAGAAAAATTAGTCTTTTGGACAATGTGCAAATGATTTTCCCCAGAAATCAAGAATACTGACTATAGTGTGAAATGTATGTTGTTTGTACATCACATGCTCCAGATTTGGATTCTCTGTGAAATAACAAACATGCCATTTCACCTCCATAGTTGTTTGTACATATTTGCTTCTACATTTTCAGAATAAAAATACATTTAAATTTTGGATAGAAATTAGTAACAGAAATTGTTATAAAAACATGAAATACTCAAAGTTACAAAATGAATGGTGAGGAAACACTGGACAATCCAAGCTCCTAAGCCCTTAATTATCCCTCAGATCTCCCCACAGTGCATACATAGTCATTGATTTTAGTAATCTTGATTTAATTATAACCAAATTCAGTCCCATTACACAAAAGAAAGACAGGATTCAGTTAATGAGCACCATTTAATCAGTGACTGTGCTACAGGGGTATAAGCCTGAATAATACAGCGGTGAGGCAGGGCTTCCTGCTGCTCGGTAGCGTGCCCAGCGTGCTGGAATAGGAATAAAACCATTGCTGTTCTGAGAGGGATGTACATACTTATTATAGTGGGTAAACATACTTTGTATTCTCATCAGGTCCCACTTCAGAAATAGTGCAAGAAGCAGAAGTCCCTCTCATTTCAAATGAAAATTGCCAACAATGGATGCCAGAATATAGTATTACTGAGAATATGATCTGTGCGGGATACGACATAGGAGGAGTGGATTCCTGTCAGGTAAATACAAGCAACATATTTCCACCGCTAGCATACACCATATCTAATTACTGAATAAAATTCTCCTTGATTCTCCAGTCATTAAAATCAGGACAAACCTTATCCAGGAATGCAATTTCTACTCACGGTATCTTGCCCATTTAATGTTTTATCAGGATACAAGTTGAAAAAAAAAATCTACTTTTTGTCATCTTGATATAAACAACCATCGAGGGAGATAAATATGAGGACTGGAAATGTTCTGCATTAAGCATTGAATAATTACTGCTGAGTAATTCCATGAAGGAAAGAGGGACATGCTTAGGGAAAAGCAGAGTACAGAGAAATAAATATCAAATAGATTGAAGTCTCAGAAATGCTTCATGCAGGGAAAGAGAGAGAGCAATGATGCTCTCCCCGGAATCTGCAGACTTTGGAGACCTTTTGTAAGTGGATGCCACAGTATTTTGGAGAGGCTGCCTTTCTGCACTGATCTCATATACTGCTTTTGGGGATCTACTTTTTGTCTGTTCCAGTTCTGGTTATAACACACTGCTGCTCTTTGTGGATGTAATCAGAGTTGGCCAGTATTTCTTACAGGAATATGGAGCCTATGCCACGGAGACTGGCTGGTTCTCCTCAAATCTGATGCAAAGCCTCTCACATAATTGCTCTTGCCTTGCCCTCACAACCTAAGCCTTCATCAGGTGCGGTGACTTTGGCTAGTTTAGTCTAGAAGGAGGAGTGTATGGAAGCCTAATTTCACTTGCCATTCATTCAGCCTCTCTGGCTTTCCTCTTTCCTTTTTACCTTCTGAACATCATACTGAAAAAAATGTAGTGTAGCACCACAGGCTGATACAGAGTACAAGTGACCAGTACTGTGATCGATGACCATTCGACCATGAGCAAAGACAAACAAGTGAGTTCTGATACTGCTTCAGCCTTTAGGCTGCTGTCACTGCCTTTGAACTTTTGCGGATGCCCTACAGTTATGGGCAGAAGTATTTTAATGGCTGAGTCCTTGCAGAACGCTCATGTAAAGCTCCATTCACAGAGCCATGAGAAGATAAAAATAACACTGGTTCAACTAACCTGATAAAGCAAAAATAGTCATTGTTTTCTTTCTCATCAAAACAAGACACTCATGGCTGACTCACCCCCTACTCAGGCTGTGGGAAGAAACAAATTTTGTCTCCCACACTCTATTGCAATGCTACATCTGCTAAACTATGGAGAAGGCGGTGTGATAAAAGGACATCTCCTTTTCTGGCAATCTTGCCATCTTTTTCTCTAAATTTGAAATTGCAGATACTCTGGGGTGACTGAAAATAGAACTGTATTTTGGCTGAATAGATTCAATGAAAAAAAGTGATCCTACACACTTACCCAGGCTTTGTGAAAGATGAAGGGCTAAATGTAAAAGTAATAAGCAAAAAAAAAAATTCGAAATCCAGTCCTGTATTGAAAGACTGATGAAAGCTTAAGACCACATCTTTTACAAAAAGAAAAAAGGAAATGGATTACCTCAAGAATTTTTCCACATGGAAGAATTCATATTGATCTTACTTCTGGGGCCCAAGACATATAAGGGATACAATCGATACGATTAAGGATCAACACAAACAGAACATCATAAACAGGCTCTGCTTCAGAGTTGATACTGTTCACTTTTAACTTTTGAATTTCGTATTGCAGGGAGATTCAGGTGGCCCTCTGACATCTGAAGATGGTAACAACTGGTTTTTGGTTGGTATAACATCATTCGGCTATGAGTGTGCCCTTCCCAAACGACCAGGAGTGTATGTTAGAGTCACCATGTTTGTGGACTGGATTAAAAAAATAATCTATTAGCTTGATATTTTTTAATGATAGAAATAGAATTTAAAGGTTCAAAGAAAGACATTGTATAATAATGTAAAGCAGACTGGCATTCCAATCTCACAGTTAGAGAAACTGAGTAAATATCTACATTTTGGGGAGGAAAATATTAATAATTGAGAACTCCATTACCATTTAGAGCAGTATTTCAAAACAGATGCTGTCATTTTGTTAATAAATGGTTTTATCATTTTACTTTTTCTTTTATATGAGATCATGTGCAAAGAGTTTCTTTTTAATATCAGTGCATTAAATGTATAGTGGAGAGCATGGGCTGTAAAAAAAAAAATGTTTGCAAACTCCAAATACTTCATTGAAAAATGGTCTCA
This sequence comes from Tetrax tetrax, assembly GCA_009806455.1. Taxonomy (NCBI): domain Eukaryota; kingdom Metazoa; phylum Chordata; class Aves; order Otidiformes; family Otididae; genus Tetrax; species Tetrax tetrax. The sequence continues at coordinate 483,699 of WHYT01016191.1, forward strand.
ATTATTAATTTCAGGGCAAACATTACCTAGTTTTATGTTTTTACAGTGTATTTTTCAACACACATTTTCATTTCAATGCATAGTCAACTCTTCTCAGTAATCTCAACACATATCAAAATTAAGGTATATGTTATCTGTTTAAACTGGCCTTGTGGGAGGAGTTCTGACTGGTCTATTAAAAAGCTCTGGAATCAGGTTTAGGGATTGTGCACAAAGGCTGATTAAGTATCATGCTGCTTTCTAATGAATAAACTGTATGTAAGCCAGAAGTTCTCTCTTGTGTAAATCATTTGGCATTAATAGATTTAAGCAAGGATTGAATACAGCTTTTTAGTTTTCTTTTTAGACAAGTGTTTTGGTAATTATTCAAGCAATTACGGATATTTGCTTGTGTAGACCCAAGCACAGACTCACAATACTGCAACTTCCTGTCATAAAAAGTAATGTTTTTTCAAAAAAAAAATCTGACAATAATGAGTATAAGCTATTCCTGGTGAATAAAAACTAATAGGGTTCCTTTGTTATATTACATGCTTTTTCTGTACTGGTGACTTTTAATACTGATTTTGTGCTTTGTAGAAAAACTATCATGATAGCATATTACAGCATTCTGAAGAGCAAAGAATATTAAGAAAAAAAAAGGGTTTTTTTAATCTTCTTGAGCTCTTTTCTAAATAGGTTTCTATTGAAATATAATTATCTACTTGTTGAAATGCCTTAAATTCAATGGTGTCTCAATGTCAGTGTAATATGGTGCACTTTGTTTGTTTTCAGGCTAGTGTAGGAATTTAATATATTTTTAATTCCAAAGTACTGCATGAAAATACCAAATGGATTCTAATTTACTCTGTATGTGTGTCTATCTACACATATACACAGAGATGTATGATTTTTGCAAGGAGCTCACACACTTGGTGCTTACAACACTAAATGCAGATATGAAGTGCTCAAAATAAAAGGCTAGCTTACCAACACAGGTTGGCAGTCACTGTTATAAAATACAAAGTCCCCAAATGTTTTCAGGTCTTCATAAGCATTAGAGGTGTAGGTCTAGACCAAAATATTTATCAATACATCTGTGACCACAAGGAACACAAACAGCTGTAATTAAGCCAGAGAGAACTGCTATCTTCTTTCATATAAACCACACAGTTTTTAACATTTAAATATTAAAGTTGCAAATCCTATCTTTTGTGGTGGACTACCGTTTCTCCTGTTACTCTCCTTCATTTGAAAACAGCCACTGAAAATGAAGTGCATTCTGCTATCAGTATAAATTGATTCAGATGAAGCAATTATGTTAAAATGCTTAATTAAAATGTGACATGATTTCTGCATTACTTACCATATATCACTATTGTAAATGGTATTTCAGTCTGTTAATGAAATACAAGAGCCAACTCAAAGCAGATTCAGTTACTAGAAAATGTGCTTCCCAGAAATACAGTAATATACTTCTATTTATGTGTACTTTTTGCTTCCCAAGTGCAAAGCATAAATGTATTTCGAGGTATACGTTAATAAACTATCCCTTCAGACTAAAAAATTTCCTATTATAAAATCTACTATAGAAAAACATATATATAATATAGACCAGTACAATTAAAAATAAACATTTTCTTTCAACTAATTTATGTCTAGATAAAACTAAAATAACTTTAGTCAACCACATTCTAGCCTTCATTCAGAATCCATTTACTTCATCTGCCTGCATATTAACCTGTGGAGAAACCAGTTGTCACTATGTTAAAACGTGTAGGCAGAACAGATTACTTTCAACTGAGTCACAGGTCCTAGATGCTTTGAAATAAGCAGTGGAAGCTAGATGCTGACTTACACTTGTTTACACCCAAAAAAGTTTAAAAGATTAAAGAAGGAAACAAGAGCTTTCCCTCTCAGATGCTTCTTGCTTTCAAAAGGACACGATCACTGTAGAAAAAAAAAAGGAAAAATTATATTCCCTGGGGAAAATAGGCATGGTGAGAGTATAATGTTTTTAAAACATCAAACTGAAGCCATGCCATCCATCTAAGGACTAGCTAAGGTTGACTGTTCATCCTTCAGTTCCTTGCCTGACCTACTGCTGCCATTTGGAAGCATTAGAGAGGCAGCGAGCAGAAGGGAATGTGGTCACCATGAGAGTACCCCACAGTTGTACATAAGAGGCAACAAGATTATTCAAAGTGACTCCAGTTGACAAAATCTGCCATCTGAAATTGGAAATTGGTTCCCTTTTATCCATTCTGTAGAGTTTAATGTGAATATGAATGACAGAGCGGGTTGGGGGTTTTCATCATGGGTTTGTCTGTTTGTTTGGTTGGGTTTTTTTTAATTTTTAAATAACAATTCTGTTACCACTAATGGACCATGTCAAGTAAATACTTGCTGTTGTTTTTCTGGAAGCCCCAACTAAATCCAAAGGAAATACTAGCATAAGCTTTAATTTCTAAGTATTGTCTGTGCAAGCGTGAAACACACCTATCTTTCCCCCTTTCCTTTTTACCCTTACTCCTATCTCCATTTTGTGTATAAAAGTAAGAGAAATAATGTTGAAAGAATTTGTGTATGTATGGGATTTGTATGTTTTGCATGTAATAAAAATCACCCACTTAAAGCGGGGAGTCATAAGACTATAAGTTTGATCCATGCACCCTTTGCAGTCTTCCACATAGGACTCTTAAGATTGTTTAGATTTTACCTGGTATCTAGGAACAACATCATAAGTAACAGAAATACATTGAAGGAAACTATTTCCTTCCCCCAAGTAGGTGATATGATATGTAAATATTTTGTCCCAATAATTAATATTTCTTATTTACATGTAGAATCTGAGCTCATGATAATAAAAGCATTGCATGCCACTTCCCATTCTTCTGTTACACAGAGTTTAAGTCTGATCCATGCTGATAACTGCCCAGCAATTGCCTTCACCCTGTAAGAAAGACATCTGAAGGTATTCACATTCTCCTAATTGCTGCAGAGAAATTACTTTTGTCACTTCTGCTGCATTAATCAGAATATTGATTGCTACACCTTTATATGTCCTTTGGAAGCACAAAGTATCAAGAAATAGTTTCATGTAAGTCTTCACTCTCCCTCCTTCCCTATTTTCTTTGAGGAGTTAATCCTTCTTCAAGACCATAAAGAAAGTTTTTTACTGCAACTGTTCCCAAGAAAGAGGAATCTCTTGCCCTCAGTTGAGTTAAGCAATACTTAAGTCAGGAGAAAAACAATTCTGGTCTTGATGATCATACAGGTTCATAGTATTTTCTCTCTATTTACAATCATTACAAAGGAAATTGAAATAGGGGATTGAGCAAAGAACAAAGTTGCGACTGACTGGAAAAACTGCAGAATATTTAAGGTTGGAATACTAATACTTAATCTGAACTATAGAAGAAGGCATCTTCAAAGAGTAAGTAAAAACATGCATAACAACAACTTTAAGGTGCTTCCAAAAGTGCTTCAGCAATAGCACTAACAAATAGTATTAGTGGAACTAAACTTCAAATGTTGGGATTTTTTTCCTTTACTCAGAAAAATTGTCTCTGAACTTCAAAGCTATGGTCAATAACAGCTACCATAGTGTAGGCAACCCAAAGAGTTCTTTTTTTTCTGTCCAGCTCTCCTCAACTTTCATCCAGTGGTAGTTTTGCATCTGTGTTAATGGAAAACCAACTAGCTTGAATTCATGCTCTTGAACTCTTGCTGCAACTGCAGCAAAATTCCTTAACAATAATCTGCTACTGCACCAGACTGTCATCAACAAATCAGCCAGAGTGTTATTGCTCCCACTTCAAGATCTACTCTTAATGACTAGTAAAACTATTCTTAGGGCACAGAAAGCTCTTAAGTAACCAAAGAGAACAGACATTAACGATGCTAATAATAGATAACTCCAGAAGAAGACTTTAAACGCATCAAGTTTACCTCTAAATCTGTCTATCTATTAACATAAGTAACACTTTTCTAGGTAATAGTTAAAGTAATGTTAGGAACTATTAGTTCACACTTCCAAGAAAAGCCACTTGTCTTCTCTTTGATTAAATTTTGCATTATTCCTAACAAACTATTAGCTACATTTAAATGATCATTAATGTCTTTTTTACCTAGATTTACTGAAACAAGTAATTTTAATCTTAAACTCTTGCGCATTGTTATTTTTTTTACTCAGAGAAAGTAAAAAATATTTTACTTAAATAAAAACTAATGGCTGCCTTCAAAGGGCACCTCATTAATCAGGTATCACTTGCCAAGAGATTTATGTTGACCTTGGACCAATATGTAAAAATGTTATGGTAATTCCCTGGCAAAGTGGATTCATTATATGACACAAAAACATTTTTATGAATTTTTGAGTTTTGCCACATCAGATCAATGTCACAACATGGTGGCTATTTCTGCTAGTGACCATGTTAATGTGCAATAAAATAATTTGTGTGTCTGAGGACCAAAAACTTTGTTAAGTGTGCAAATAAATACTAAACAAATATTTTATATCAAACATTTATGCAAAGATAAATAATTGTTACACTGTAAAATTGGCAGTTCCATTTACAGTACATCAACTACATTACAATGCATGAGAGACTAAAGGAAACAAAGAGGGTTTGTTTAACTACAAACAGTCTTAAAATTGATACACATTGTAGATATTTCCCCATAAAAACTTCAAATGCTCCGTTCATTTCATTGCTCACAACTAGCTAACTTACATCTCTTAGCAAAATAAACACATACCCTTTATTTAGCATGGCATATTTTGTTACTGAATTAATAATCAAACATTATATAAAAATTATCTGAACATTTGCCTCAAGGGGGAGCTTACAGTTCATTCTTGTAGATCCTTTGCATTTTCAAGCCATTCCAAGCTAATGTTCTTTGACGATATTATAATACAGTCTGACTGCAAAAATGTTATTTTTGCTTTGTTTTCAGTCAGTAAATCATTATACCTCCATGCTACTGTCCTTCCTAGGCGTCTTTGAAATCCATAGTGTGGACTGGTTTGGACTGGTTTTTGTTCTTCCTTTACTGAAAAATAAAAATATAAACTATTTTCAGTGCATGTGTGCCTTTGCAGTCCTGATTCAGGTTTGTGATGAGATCTGGGTATTTCATCCCCTACTTGAATGCCATCTTTGTTGCTTTCATAGCATAGGTTCCCCATCCACAAAAGGGTCGTCGTGCCCATGCTGCACCAAGCATAGCATCACAGCAGTAGGTCGAGGTAAGCAACTGTTACCAAAGTTAAAAGACCACCCTGCTTAGCAGTGCTCCTCCCAGGAACTGAACTAACTGGGCTTGGTTTTTTGGTGGGCTTTTTTTCTCAGTTCATATTCAACCACACCTACTCGTACAGAGTGGTCTTTTCAGAGATGGGTGTGGACAGTTTGTCCAGGGTAGAGGGAGGCTGGGTGCTTCCCTTCTCTGGGGGGACAGGAGCACATACGCCCCCAAGCCCATGTCCAATGTGCTCAGGTGCAGCCCACCCACCCCAAGGGGCTACCACAACCCCGCCCACGCACATCCTGAAGCTGCACCCCCCCCCATGACTATGGCACACTAAGAGGTGCCAGTGTGTACTGGTATGCTAGAAAAGCTCTTCCCTTCAGGGCCTGATCTAACTTCTAATGAAGTAATGGCACATGAATCAGACTCCTAGCAATGAATGACTGGTAGAAAGCTTCCTTAGCCCTAGTTTTCATTATAAATTGTCAACGGAAGTTTTTGTGTTTGGGGTTTTTTAATAAAAACGATCAAACTGGTTCCAGAAGTACTTGCTCTGCAACACCGCAAAAATCTTCACTCTAACCTTTACAGGGAGCCCTGAGGTACCCTGTAAGTTGATTCCAGTCTTTCCAGACGGCTAGCATCTTTGCTATGACTGCCACAACACACCACCTCCCCCTACTTAGATGGCAGATGACAGTGCACTGCAGTCTACTGAAAAGAAAAGGCACTTCATGAGCCACTGAAGCTGCATTTCAATCAAAATGTTGTAGTCTCTGGACAGAATATTTCACACTGATGTTTGGTTTTTTTTCTCAATTAAGTAAAATCCAGAGGAGGAGAAGTAGCCCTACACAATTCTGTAAGTTGGAAACCCGAGAGTCAAGATCCCAACAGTCCTGTACATTCAGTTTTACTCCTTTCCTAGTGTGTAAATGTAAGCCAGTCTGAGTTGATTTAAAATGTATGTTGAGGGAGCTGGATGGTACAGTAGTTTTCAGTCCCTCCAGACTTACCTCTGAAGTCCTACAAAATAACGCATTATATACCTGAGCCTATTGGAGTAATTGAAAAGACTCCCATTGGTTTCAGTGGACTTTAGATCAGGCCACAATGCTATAAACAAAACAATTGCAATGAATCAAGTAGTTTCAGCACTTCTTTTTTTAAGAAACTGATTCACCACTTCCTTCCAGATTAATACAGCAAAATTAGGCATATTTTGTAAATTAATAATGAAATGCTTTGGATGGAGAGTCCTTGCCACACAGCAGGAAGAGCTTCTAAATACTGTGGATCAGAACTTTAGCCGTATAAAATAAGTTAATCTTCAGCGAACCTATGCTGATTTTCAACAGCTATACATCTGGTTCAGGAAACAGGTTTTAGCAAGAAAGGCATGGAAGATGCAATAAATAGCTTGAGTATATCACTGTTTTGACCATCAAATGCAATCATAGAAACTGAGAAATATACCAGGTTGGAATTTAAACTTTCTGCAAGGCATTCAGATGATAATGGAGATGGGTCTTTGAAGCAGTTTCTCCTTGCTTCCCTAGAAGAAATGAAAGGGAGAGCATCTAAGCATGAATGAGCTGATCATTTCTAGTAGCTACAGGGAAGATGTTTTGCTTTGCCTTGTTACTACCCTTCAAGAGCCCAACGCCAGGCAAAATTAGTCATGACCTTTCAAGCTAGGCATGTCCTGGTTGGCCAAGGATTGTGGCTTTCAGAGGAAAGGTCACCATGTTGTGGAAGCCTAAAAAAGAACGAGAAGTCAAGTTCATTTGGAAAGTTGGGGATCCCTCCTTCCCCAGCAGGACAGAATCCCTTTCCAAAAGCTCTACAGTGTCCAGATGATCACTTCAAGTGGTCATCTCTTTTCTACATTTGCTTTTTACCCAAGAACTGCATATTTGTGATGAACCAAAATGATTTGCAAGGTAGGTCATATCTGGAAATCTAACTGAAAATAGATGGGGAAACATTTTTTAAAAACATAGTTCTGTTTCAACAGATAAAAAAGAAAACACTTCATTTTTGGTGATACCACAACATCCTCTTTTGACTTAAATGAATTTTAATGAAAATTTGTTCTATTTTCTTTAATTAAAAGCTTTGCTGCAAGCAAAATGAACATTCTAAAAAAAAAAATTGTTTTTATTCAAATCCATTTTCTCCCTGATTTTTGTATCATTTAAGCTACCAAAGTAATCAACTAAAATAAAAAGTACCATCTTCCAAGCTGAATTTCTAATATCTGTATCATGCAATTTTTAAGCCTTGGAAGTTCAGATTAATTACTTCTGAATGAACTGCTATAGCATCAAAGGCCTGATCAAAGCCCACTGAAGTCAACACTACTTTTTCTATTGATTTCAGTGGGCCATGAATCTCTGATTGTTTTCCCAGGAGTATTCAAGAGCTGAATCTTTTCTGGGGAGAGAAAGAGCTGCCAAAAAAGGTATGAACGTGTATGTCATACGTACCAAGAAATCCAGGTCCATTGTAATAAGGGCTCCAGAACTAGATTACTTATATAATTACTGCTGTTATACTTCTGATTCCTTTATTACTCTTTTTGCTTTGAGTTTCCAACCTCTACAGCCCTAGCGCTGAGGTTTGGAAAAACCTTTCACAACAATGAATTTGCCTGCCATAAAAAAGCTTGGAAAGCGCACATTTTCCTTTTCTTTATAGGAATGTGCATAACAGACACAATCCAGTTTATGATGCAGACCTCATAACATCTTTTCTTTACATTCACTTGTTTCAATGAGATATGTCACTAAGGAGTGCTGTGAACATCAGTGTACACTCACTCATACAGATACAAGCCGACTTGACATTTGGAGTGTTTTCTCGCTTGAAATAAGATATTTCAGCTATTGGCAGAAAATGCTAAATAAAAACCACAAAGAAAAAATAAAGACTAAAAGTAAGGAGAAAATTTTTTTCTAGTTTCCTGAAACAGTGATGTCATATTCCTTAATAGTACTGCTGCTCTTCAAGAAGGATAACAGCCTGCGAATCTGTTTATTACTCTCGTTATTTCACTAAAATAGTGTTTATCCATAAAACATATTTCAGTTTAAACTTTTCTGGATTACATTAACTTGAAAATGCTTCCAGAAAAAAAAAAAAAACC
>WHYT01016191.1:522740-540013 GCA_009806455.1 Tetrax tetrax
TCTCCCAAAGAGTGGTCAGGCACTGGAATGGCCTGCCCAGGGAGGTGGTGGAGTCGCCGTCCCTGGCAGTGTTCAAGAGGTGGCTTGATGAGGAGCTACAAGATATGGTTTAGTAGCTGTGGCAGCGATGGTAGTGGGAAGACAGTTGGACTAGATGATCTTATAGGTCCCATCCAACCATGTGATTCTATGATTCTATGATTTCTTGAAGTCAAAACTTTAAGAAACAGCCATTACACGTAAGTGGGTATAAAATGTCAGAGGTCTGAAAGTGCAAGGATATTGTAGTTTTTTTTACAGTAGGACCAAGAGATGTTTTGGTCATCCCACTTGATAGTGAGCAAGGTAAGTAGTAAACAACTACTTAAAACACTTTTTGGAGAACAAAATAACTAGTGAATGAGTTAAATCAAAGTAAACTTGGGAATGCATGACAGTGAAGCTAACCTTCAGAACACCCTCATTGGATACAGATAGGTTTACCTAAATTACCACTAGATTTGATACATTACATTCCCTGTTAATGTCAGCTCAGCCACTCAACACACCAAAGGAATTAGTACCACAGGCCACAAGACATTTGCAGATTCCTTCACAAAACAAGAAGGTAACTGTTTTTCTAACAAAGTGTCCCAGATGTGAAATATAACTTTAGTTTCACCTACCTGGGCCATACTTGCAAATAAAATTGTGCTTCATGTTGCATCTGTCATCATTCCATTGATAAAGGTATGGCCCTCCCAGACCAGGGTTTGCAGTCGGCTGATGATACATCACAACACAGGCTTCGCTTCCACAGGAAGGCTCATCTGTATACCAATTTCTAGTGGTACACATAAAAAAAAAAAAAAAAACCAAACCAACTTTCACATTTTGAAGGCAAGGTTCATCAAGGTGCCAAGGGAAGGTGTGAATGTCAATGAAAGCACGTCAGTCCCAATCACTCCATCCTTTTCAAAGAAATGCTGCATTTCCCACAACTCCTCTGTGAAAGCAGTTTAGGGCCTTGGCTCTGCATCTCTGGATCTTAAAAAAAATTCTGACCAAAGTACCTTGGCAGAAGTAACACCACAGTGCTCTGATACCTGTTTTCCCTCCGATCTGCCTCTTATCTGTCCTGCTGCCCTAAGTTCTGAGAGCTGTTGCTACTTTGACCTTTTGGTTAATCAGGAAATTAAAGGCTGTTTAAAACACTGAGTAGAAACAGAACAATTTACACTAGAACAATTTACACTAGAGTAACATGCATTAATTTACTTGGTGGCTGGCTCCCTCATTCACGGCCAGAGTCTTGCAGAATTTGTCTGTCTACTTTCAGGCCACATCCTAAATCCTCTATGTGGGGCAGAAAAACTCCAAAAGCAAAGGTATACAGAGGCAAACTCATGAGATGGCAGCAAAGACAATTATAGGCTCAAGCCACAGTATGCCAACCTTTTAGAGCTTCAGATTCAAAACCCTAGTTGCCAGCTCCCCTTTATTGGGAGAAGTTAAGGAGGGATGCTACTAACTTAATGGGGCAGCAAATCTTCAAGCTTCTTTCTAGAAGACTTCCCAGGCATTTCACTCTTCCTTTCTTTCCATGAAACCTTCTCAATGAGCAGTTGTAGACTTACCGGAATGGTGAAATACTTGCATCAGCCCACCGGTAGAGGTCAGGGCAAGCACTTGAGGTGGCTAGTCCATCGTCACTTCTCCACAACCCAATCCAGAAATCACCATCAGAAATCCCGGAGGCTGACTTAGTGAGGTTTTGCAACATGTTTTCTATGAGTTGCTGCTCAGCTTCACTTTCCAGGCTCAGTAGAGCCCCACCATCAATTTCACAAGCTTGGCGGGCCTCCTGAAAGCCCACACGTCTAGACAAGTCCTGGAAATAAGCTAACTTGTAACAAGAGCGTTTGAAGTCACCATAGCACACCTTTTGACCTGAAAAATATAAATACAAGAGTGTTTAGAGTATACCAATGAATATCATAACTGAAAAAATATAGCACAGCATGCATACAGTGATGGTAAAGGACAGCAGATTTTTTCTTGTGTCCATCTATGAAAGGGCTCACAGTGCTGAAAAACTTAGCTTTAATTTAAATTGCAAATATCATACAGTTCATGGGAATCTATGGCTTTCTTCCCAAGGCCTGTGAAACTCTTCTAGACACTGAAAACTCCCACTAACTTCTAGAAGAATGTTTTCTACTTTAATGACTCTACCATCAGGCCCCTCTGCTAAAGCCAGGATCTGTTTGGAGGGTATTTTCTTAACTATTTCATACTAATGACCAGCTCCAACTTCTATTTGGTTATTGAAACTATCTGATCGGAAAAAAAAATACGTTTAGAATTCTCAGTTTTAGTGGCAAGAGGAACCTAGCATTTCCTTGATTCTTCTATCTAACCTTGAGAGGGTGTATTCACAAGGACCTCATAGCTACTCTTCACTATGTGTCTAAATACAACCTGGAAGGGTGTTTGGAAGGAGAGCATCTGCTCCTTTAAGGGTGTCTGGTCAATGATTTTTTCAGTGCAAAAAGGGCTAAAAAGGAAAGGAGAAAACCATAAACAAAATACAGAGATACAAACCTGACAGGAAAACTTAATGGAGAAAAAACACAAGAAAAAAAACCTCGTCAGACACACTACTTGGTGGGCTATCAAGAAACTGCAGGCAAATAGGACTTTGCAATTTCATAACGGTGCACAACTGGGGACTCAGGATGTTGGGGGAGTTGGTGGGAATACGTAATCCAATGAGGGACCAAGCAGGGTTAGGGAATGGGAAGGAACAAAGGGGTAATGGACAGAATGGGGTATAAAAGGGGCCAGTCTCATGTGAAAAAGGGGGAGTCTGTGGGTCTGGATGTACACCTTCCATAGTGACCTTCTACCTCTACCAGCCAACAAGGAGCAGGGGACTTGACTGTCTGTGTTTTATGTGCGTCCTGCACATGGGTGGTGTTGAAGGCAGTGCCTTTACTGTGGCAATCTGTGTGATGGTCATGACATTGTCCTGTCTGCGTGATGCTGGGATACCTGTTCAGCTTTGCTACTGGCTGAATCAGCAAAGGGGAAAGTGGCAGCCACAGCCCTTAGCTCAGACACAGGCTCTGGGTAGTGGGATGGGCACCAGCAACCAGGTAGGAGGGAGTCCTGGGACTGGAGGTGCTGGAGGAGGTACCCACACTCTTAACATCCCTTGACACAGCCAACAGAAACTCCAGATATTAGCAGATATCACAATGCTATCCAGATACCATAAAGAAGCCCTGTGATGCCTTCAGAAAGCATTATATCTACTGCATGCACACCATTTTTTCCCTGCCTTTCAAAGTCGTCTGTGGAAAGAATCAAAAGCCATCTCCTTCAACTACTGAGATTCTCTACAGTTAATTCTACAAGATGTGGAATGAACAAACTCACTCATCAGCTGCAACTGAACTCCAGTAGGTTTATTTGGGGACAGGAGAAGGGTTATAAATATATATATTTATATATACATATAAGGAAATAAGTTAACCATCTCTTAACAGAGAAGTGTCTTTGTGGTCTCATTCTTATTTAGGCTTGGCAAACAGATTTCTGAAGAGCCACTGTTTACCAGTAATTAATCTGCCAAAATAATACAGGAATAAGAACAACCTAATGTCACAACAAGCTTGTGCCATAGATATCTGTGGAAAAAAAAACAGGCTCTGAGATCAGGAAGAGACCATTTATTCTTTTACTGATAATGACCTGACAACTCTGCACATGTCCCAATTCCTTTCCCGCTATTTCCTTTTATTCACATAGGTTAAGAGACTTGCTACCAATGAATGCAGTAAGAACCATAGTCCTAGCTGGGCAATGATCCTGAAGAATCATGGAGCAGACCCTTTGTTACAGGTGCATATAAAGTAGTAAGTTTCTTCATAAGGCTTCTTGGAACAAAAAGAAAAATACCCCTGTTATCAAAGTAACAAAGTGATAACACTAAATGCTCAAAAACAGAAAGTGCAAAAATGAAGGTTGCATGTGAAATCACAGCTCATTCCCCTCATCTATAATGTTGCAATACAAATTTTGCAAACATGATCACAAACATTTTATTTTTCCCAGGAGCTATGTCCCACTGACAGGACAGAGTGCACAGTGAAGGAGGAGCAGTTCAACATTTTAATCCTCACCACTGAGTGAGTGACTATGGCTTATTGCCAAAGTACACATACGTACACAGTGCAAACATCCAAAGGCTAGCACTGAATTATACAGGACACTAATCATTTACAAGGAAAAGGGATCACATCCCTCCCTGTAGCTAAAGATTGGATTCAAAGCATTCATTCCAAATGTATATGCAGATTTATGGACAGTCTTTTGTTCATTGTATTGTTCTTTTTATTTCCCAGGCAATTTTTAGAAATAAACTGGTTTATGATTAATTTCATTCTGTGCATATACTACTTCTTGACACCAAGTAGTAAGTTATGAGCAAATTCAAGTATCAAAATATCCCTGCCATGACTTCAGTCATGCAGGAACATTCAAGCCACTGAGATGAGTGAGCTAGCCACCACTGATCTCAATTCCTGCACCACGCCTCCCTTTCATAGGAAAATAGTTAGCTTTCCATCCATAACGCACACATCTGCTCCTCTTCCCTGTGTGTTTCTCAGGTGGCCGAAGTATTCCCCTCACTCTCTGTTCTCATGCAGACTTTGCTTTTCTGTGATTGTCCCAAAACCTCAATCAAATGATCTCTCCAACACGACAAAAGGGTCCTTGCCAGCTAACTGCCCAAGGTTCTTCAGTGTACTTACCTTCTGATCAGCTCCTGCACGAAGACTCGTGTTGCCAAATGGCACGTGATGATTCAGAGCTGCTATAAGGCTCATGTCCATAAGGCATAAGTTGTGCTGTATACTGGTCCAATACGGAGATTGCACCAATGTCAAGGCTTAGCTCCATCACCTACAGCAAGCTGAGGAAACCAGGTGGAACTGTATGGAGTGGGGAGGGGGAAGGACATGCGCTGGTGATGCACAACAGCAGCAGAGTTGCTTGATAGGTGCCACTGCAGCCCCTAATAGATGCCCGTTTTGACAAGTCCAGTAACAGCTTGCCACTGTTATGCACTCGGAGCAGGAAGCTTCCTTGGACTTATCCAGAATACAGATGTGAAGGCCTAATGTGTACCCAAGGGTTTATCTGAAAAGATTAGTGAGCTAAAAATCTTGAAACTTTGTGTGAAGATTTTTTTTTTCCTTCTATTTTTACCGTAAATGTTTTTGCAAGGTTAAATAACTCTAAAAATCAGGTATCATGAAGTGAAAGAACTGAACAAATGAAAATTTGTGTACAATCCTACTCCTAAACAACTGCTCTTTCATTTGTTGCTCCCTACTCTTGTGGCAATAGAAATAATTTCCTCCTTACAGGCAGATCATTTGTGCAAGAATATACCTTTAGAAAACAACAGAGAAAACAGCAAGAAACCAAGAATTATTCGGCATTAAAACCCATCTGGTGTGAATGAAGTATGCGATTTTTTTTGTTCTATTTAATTTAGTCCCTGTGTATAGGTAATGACCTACTCTGAATCTTTTCTTTCTTCTTTTGAAGGGGACTTTTATCTGCTGTAGCAGAGCTAGTTCAATGTGTTAATGGAAAACTGCAGTTGTGCCCTAATAGCTGGCAAATCAGTTAACGTTTTAGTGCTCTTCTTGGAGCACGCTGAGATGTCAAGTTTTCAAGCTTCATTTTTTACAGCTTTCTCTCACTACTAATTTCTGAACTACAAAGCAGAAAAAAACCTACCAGTGAAAAATGACAAAATGGACCACATTGTATAGCAGACAAGTATGGAAACACTAACTACAGGCAATTTTACCTCCTAATATCTTTGCAGCAGACAAGACCCCACTGTTAATTCTAAAGCAACATTTGTTATTTCAACTGCATAAATTGAACTCCAATTTTTCTGTCACAATTGACTAGAAACTAGATTTATAAGCAAGTCTATTGGAATGAATTTGGCTAAGCTACTACGCAGTGTGAATAAATATAGCCAAGTTAGGCCTTAATAATCTTTCCACAAAATCTGCCCTTTGCTGCTTGAGAGATTAAAGAAAACATGAAGAAAAACATTATTTCATCACACAGCATCCAGAAAAGAAAAAAAGAAAAGCATGTTATTGTATTTAGTCCTCCCTTCAGTATGAGATCAAAGACCTAACTAAATAACTTGACAAGATCTTAGAACTCTTCTTATTGTTTTCCCTTACAAATGCCTAGAAAAGTTGAGGTTTCAACCAACCCTGTCTGAGTGCTTACATCCTTTTTTCCATGGACTGTATTAGCTCCTTAATCCTTGACACACGTTCCCTCATCCAAGCAAAACAGCTGAGACCTGGGTCAGAAGCAGGCAAAACACGCCCTTGGCTTAGTGTCATGAACCCGTACCTTACTTTTTTTATCAACAATTGCTTTCTTACCTGTTGAAGGAAGAGTGCTGTGTTGAAGCAACAACTAACTGACAGACAAAGACTGTTCTTTTCTTTTTTCACAGTTGCAAAACTGCAAGTTTAGGTCTCTCCAGTTTCCTTAACGTAAATGTCTCCAGGTTTGTTCTTTCTACCTCTTCTGCGTACAACAGCTGTACAACATAGCTCTGGCCCTGCTCCCTCACGCTTCGCAGCTCTAGTTGCCAGCAGAGAGCCTGAACTGGCTGAAAGGCCCTTGCACTCACCTTGCCTCACCAGCTGGTTAACTGAAGAAAGCAAGTGTGCAGTACATGCTGTAAGAAGTGCTAGCTACCATTCCCACTCCTATGGATCAGTTTTCATCCTTGGGTGTCACTCACCAGCTCCATAGCAGAATGTTTTGATATCAGCATTAAAACAAAGATAGCTTTTAGTTGAAATACTCAACACTTAGTTAAAACATTTCTGAAGATAATTCTTCAGGAAAAAAAATCTCCTTCAAGAAAAGGAGAAACAAGCAAATTCTCATCTGATATTTCAGTGAATGATGTCTCCATTATGTTTTAATAATTTGATTCTTCAAACAGAAATATCAGGTTCCTTCAGATCTGTCACAACAGAGGTTAAAGCAAAATGTCATTTAGAAGCAAAATTACTGAGAAAGTACTTAGCTCAAAGACTTATCTCCCTAATAGCATCAAGCTCAGTTCTAACTACACCCCCATGGGCCACAGAGGGCACAAAGGTTTGAGTAACAAACATGACTCAGCTGCAGGTTTTGAAGATGCCAGGTGGAAGATAAGCTCTCTGTTGGTAAATCCCATCCCTCTTCTTCTTGAACTTCATAACTCACCCATAGTCTGGAGTTCACTGTCATTAGCATCCACCTAGATCAATGGGGAACAGCAGCTACAAGTGCATAATGCATGTGAGGAGAACACAAAGGAATGTCCAAAACCTGCTGTAGGAAAGTCCATTATGTTTTCATACTTTGACTTTTTTTCTTCCCAAGATAATAGATTCAGCAGAAAACAGAGAAGCATTTGGTACAAAGGGATGTGATATATTTAACACTAACCAAAGTCCCAAAGGTCAGCATGAGGCTGATGGAGGCCTCTGAAAATAAAGTAACAAAGTAAAGACACAAGGAGTTACATGAAAGCAATCATGAAGTAATACCTTGACAGAAATCTAAGTAAATTAATCAAAATATTCCACTAGCAAGATAACATTTCTCTGCTTATTTATGAAGACTAGTCTTGGTCTTGAGCTTGTGAGCACATTGACCTCAGGGGCTGTGTAACCAGCATGCAGGACACTGGACACAATTTGTTTTCACCTATCTCCGTGACACAGGGCACTCCACACCAAGTCCCACTAATGCACTTCAGAATGTGGCCAGTAATAGGCTAAAAGGTATTAAATTTTCCTAATCACATTTTGATTCAAAGCTGATGCATCTTCTCAACTGACCTTTGTATTATTCAGTTAGATTTTGATTGGGTTCAGCTGCTGGTCATGTTTTGACATATTATGTTACTGCTGTTGATGTTTTACTGCATCATATTTGTGTCCATCTACTGAATTTAATTTGGTTTTTTGATGATTCATATTACTTTGTTAAAAAAATACTGCTGTGATAAGATTTCATAATTACGTTCTGTCTTCATTTATAACAAAAGCAAATTGCCATCTTCTCTCCCAAAGTTTGCAATACTGAAGACACATTGTTCTCTAGTTGAGCCAGTATTTAAATCACAGAGGTTGGTCTGCTCACACTCCTGAGCATCTTAAGGAATTCTGTGTGCTAACAAATTTGCCATTCAGATACAAACCACTACACAGATAATATGCCAGCCTATATCTGTATTAATATCTTCATAGATAACTCTTCTATATCTTAATAGGCACCTCCCGTCCCCCTAATAACCAAGTCTACAAAAAGAAGAGACATTCATTATTAATTTACACTTCTTCTGGACTAGGGGTTATGCATAATTGTCATAATACAGTTTCTCTAAAGTGATTTTTCTTTTCTGAAAAACTTTCAAAAGTCCAAGACCCTTTCAAGGACTTGTATAAATAACTGAGGTCCGCATTTGCATATGAAGTAGCTGTACTTCAGGTGTATAGGTAGGCAGTTTGTATACATCATGTCATACAATCATTAGCATGTAGGCAATGTCTAAGGTGGCTTAATAGAGGCTGGCCTCAACCTCTTTTAAGCAAAACTCATCTGTTAGCCAGACTTCTTACACTACTGGTCATAATGGAGTCCTTTTTGGCTAATTGCTTAGGCATTAGCATGTAAAAATTATAGATGTATAGACAGCATGTATAAAATGATAGGTAAAAGGCAAATTCTTTCTATTCTCTCTTAAACACAGGCCACATAATCTATTGTTAGCCACTGACCATCCCATCTCTTGTGAATTAGCAAAAGTGATTATAGAGGTCCTCAGACACCAGCCAAACAGCCATCTCTAGGATCAATGCAACTCTTGCAGAGAGAACGATGGAAGTTGTAAGCAAAAAGAAAGTACTGTATTATACCACTCCTACAGAGATTTAGTACACTGATGCAGATTATGAAGCTACACAAGAAGCGTTTGTCCCAGTCCAGTCCCTATCTTCTTTATTTTCTCTTTTGCCATATGAAGTGATTTTTAGTTCATTTATTACTGAAATTGAGTTTTTACCTGTATGTTAGCCTCTACTAGTTATGCTGTTGTGTTTCCAAGCACTTTTGGAGACAAGGAGTTGACTTGGTTATTTCTGAATAACAACTAAATTCCATAGACCCATAATAGCTACACTTCTACAAAACTAAGCAATCAGAAAGGAGGCAGTTTGTAAAGGAGCATTGGGCAGTGGTGATTTGAATATTAAAGAATATTATTTATCCCTAACACCTGGATTTTTCCATCTGGCTGAATATAAATGCAATTAAAATGAAATCTGATAGCTTCCCTGCATATTGCAGCAAGATAGCTGGCTAGTAAAATAGGGAGTTAAAAAAATATACACATGAACACTGATGGCAAGTACTGATCTAAATAGATTACTGTTGAGGACATTTGTTAAAGCTTTTATGTGTTCCGAACCTGCATTGTTCTAGGTTTTGGGAAGATGCAAGAAAGGATTCCTGCAAAACATAAATAAGTTTTTCACGGTGTTGAATAATGGGCTGAGAGGATTTGTTTTCCCCCAGAGTAGACTACAGGTTTGTCTGTATTTTCAAAATCAGGGATGTGGTTTTTCAGAGACTGGCTTGTTCTCGATGCACTGGGAACTGGAATACCTGCCCTCATGAAAGGCTGCCATGTTCACCAAGCAGCTATAGGCTTATTCACTCATTTCACAAAGAAAGTAACACACATTTATTTTATAGTTAGCTTCTCAGCCCTGGCACACATGTCAGGGATCTCAGGCCACTGATAATGGAGATGTAAAGAAGTAGCTTGATGTCTGAATCTCATTCGAAGCTAATCAACGCTTCACCATCCATAATTACCCTTGCTGGAAAACATACGATTACAATTATGTAAATCAATACAGGGTAAGCATCTTCAACAGGAAAATAAATACCTATTTTTATGAAACAGTTTTAGTCACTGATTCAAGTGATATGTCAGTGTGCAAAAAAAAAAAAAAAAAAATCTATAAAATATTTATCAAGAACTTCTTTTCCCCCTTCCTGGGTCAAATCATTAAAGCCCTGACAGTTTTACTTTCTTCTAAGAAAAACATACCTACTTTTTTGCATCAGCTGTTTCAGATATCTAGCACATCATAAATTTAAAGCCTGAGATCCATTTAGCTTTTCCTGTAATAACGGTTTTCCTCTCTTCTGATCACGTGCATTTTATGGGTACGTACCGCAGGTCTGATCATGGCAGACAGCCACTTCCTTCTTTCTATAAGGCGCCAGTGCAAAACTGCACCGTCCTAGGGATTCATGTAAAGGGCCAACATAGTTGCCAAGACAATCCCCTAAAAATCGCAAGTTGCCTTCCCTTTTCCCATCTAAGACAGAACTGAGAGTGGTGTCAGACCTCTATTTCCCCCTTGTCTGTCTTTGAGAGATCTAGCGACATTGTCACTGTAAGCAATGCAGGCTCCTTCGCATCACTGAGCATGATGAGGACAATGTGCTTAGAAACTTAGCGCTGGCATCCGCAGAGGAGGTAGGCTTTCATTTCAGTGTAGCACAATATTCATCTTTTCAAGTGCCAGTAAGAAAAAATGCCACTATGAGCACAGGACATGGAGCATAAGTGTCTTCTTTTCTCATACATACTCAGGACCCCAGTTTCCCTAACAATTCATTATGTTTGTTAAAAAAATTAATAATTACCCAAAGTATAATACTCTTCATGGATATTAACACCCCTATAACACTCAAATATCAACAGAATCTGAGTCTATTCAATGTAAGAGGAAGTGTTAGAAAGATCTACACATCTACAAGTCTGCTCCAGGACGTGGATTATTTACCCAGGACTTAAATACTTATTGCTGAAGCTGTTAGAAGTGGTTTTACTTAATTATTTTCATTTTTCTGAAAAATCTTATACACATACACTAACATAATAAACTTTATATGTGTCACAGCCTAAAGACACACCAAGAGTGTTTCATCATTTCAGCTATTTAATAAAAAAAGCATAAATACTGACACAAACACTGACAAGACTGGCAAATCAGCTCCCTTCATCAATAGTTTCCTGTGTCACTAGGAAGACCAGAACAGATTTCCCAGATACTTTTAAGACAGACATAATATGGCAGCTAAGTTGGTGTTAGCATGTTGTTGAATAGAATTGACAAAACCACAGTTTCAATGGCTCAAGTATGATGTCTGCCAGCCTAGAGGGGCAGGGAATATTCTTATTCTCCTGTCCCAAACCAGCAGACATTTTCATACATAGCTAATTTTATATATATATATATATATATCAGTAGAATTCCCAACAGGATTTCTCACAGGCATAAATTCAAGCAATTCTCAGTTTCTTCTAATTGCTCACATCTTACTTTTGTCTCTAGGAGGAAGTAGTTCTTAAATCTTTAGTCATTAAAAATATACTCTTCATCAATTGTTACCCAGAGCAAGCATCACCTATTCTTTTACTTTAAGTGAAACTTGAATGCCTTTTTCCAAGTAAGTGTACTTTCATTGACTTTTTTTTTATCAAGATACCTGTACTTGCTACAGACATAAGTTATATATATATATATGTGTGTGTGTTATATATATATATATATATATGTGTGTGTGTGTGTGAAATTATATTAATTTGTTTGTTTTATGGATGGACTTAAAGTTTCCTAGGGTGGAACATCTTACATGCATCTAAGTATAAGACTGCAATAGAGTGCCCATCTTTTTGCAATAGTTCCACAATTAAAAGAGAAGGTAACAGGCAAGTCCTTGCTCATTTATCTTCTACCAGAAAAGCAGAAAAAGCCATTCCACATTGGATTTTAGAATTGGTGACAGTTCACTTAAGGCAAAAATGGAGGCGACCTTTGAGGGGAGAAGAAATAAACCAGAATATTTTTCTCTTAGGCTAGATCATCACTTAAAATAAAGTCAACAGAGGTAAAGCAGAATTAGTTCATGTATACATTAGGTCTCTCACATGTATACAACCCTGTATTGGAAGCAACTGTTGAGATGTAAAAAGGGGGATTTATCTCACCAAAATTTAGTCATTCACAATGTACCTGTCCATTCCTGAGCTGGCTCACAGACCTCACCGTGTAGACAACTGAAAGAAACAGGTGGTTTTAGAGCATATCTGCAGTGTTTTCAACATCTATGTTATAATGAAATTAATCCCACTCTAAAAATATTGATTTTTCTCCTTCACTACTTATAAAGTGAGCCTAGTCATTAGTGTATACTGCAGCTACATCTAGATTTAGTTGGAGCCATGCCAGCTGTTTAGTTAGAACTCAGTATTTCTTAAGATTGCTTGGAACTGAAGGTCCTACTGCCTGTCTGTGGTGGGATTGGGGACTGCTTCAACAAGAGACTCAAACAAAACCAAGTATGTGTATTGGATTACAGTGTAGAAATTACTATCAAGTCTTTGCTTCACCTTACTTATTTCACATTCTTTTCTGATCCATGAGAGATTTGCAAAGAAAAAGTAGACATGAGAATTAGCTTAAAAAAATAGTGCTGTATAGAGTACTTTATCAACCAAAGCATGTTTTCCTGCAAATATCTTATAATCAAGTTTGATCTACACAGGATCAGACCTGAACTACAGAGAAGTAAAGTCAAGGTACAGGACATGACTTCTACGGGGCAAGAGACTTTTTTTGCACCTATGGAACAGCATACCAGCCTTCTCTCACTGGGAGCAATAAAAGCCATGTGAAAGACAAGAAGACCATCCACACTGTCCCACACATTACTTATCACAGCTCCCTCCATGGTAGGTATCTATAATGGTCCTCTTGGCCCATTAGCCTAGTGGGGTACTATGACTCTGCAATCAGGAGTTTGAGAATCAAAATTCCTTCCTCTACGTTTCAACCAGATACTGAGGAGAAGTTGTATTCCTGGAAAAGCAGCGTGTTCACCTGAGACAAAATGCTAGAATTTTTAATCACACTCCTTAACCCCTGAATAGAGCCGCAGTCTGGCCAACCTATACAGTTCTCCCAAACAGGCAAAGTAAGCTTTACAGGGTTGATAAAGGGAGATCGACTCTAATCTAGAAGTCCGATTCCTGAAACAGATTTAAGTGCTTCTGTCCTGTTATAGAAGCAGTCACCCACCATCACACAGCTCAGGTTATCAAAACTTTCTTCTCATCTCTGAGTAATAGCAGTTTACTTAATAAAAAGTGTCTTTCCATGGGATATTATGGAAATTCTTGGTTAGGAGCAAGGCCTGTGTAGTAGAAACATTTATTATATCCAAGAGTCATCACCTCATTTTACTTTAGGAATCTAGATCATTGATTTATTCCAAGAAAACATTGCTCAGAAGTGCATAAGGAGAGGAATTAATAAACGTGTCTAAAGGAGTTAAGTGCCCAGTTTCCCTTGCAGTTCTCAAAGCCTCAGCTTTAGTGATTACTGAGACCTACAACTGAACAAAAAGATCTTGTACTATGTAGGCACGCATGTCCATTAAGAGTTTTTCTAATATGGAACTAAATGCTGGGCATTCACAACAAAGTTGTCTTCAATACACAGCTGTTGAGTTGTGTACCCTCTAGATGAGACTGGCAGTGTTTTTTCAAATTATACTTTCCCAAATTCTGAGCTAAAAAGGCAGCTTAAAATTAAGAGTCTATGTCTCACCCCCTGGGCCCAAAAAAAGAAAAAAAAAAAAGAAAAAAAAAAGAGTACAATCTCATAGACAAAACTCAGGTGTAATAAGCAGGCCAAGCCAATTGAACAAAATTAAATTGCCTTTTGAGAAAGGGTTTGCTATCTTTATTCAATTCATTGCCCATGAAGATACTTCTTTAACTTACTTTACAATATTTTATGACCAGATCATAAGCTGTGTGAATGAATGTATCCACATCCTTAAAGGCATCTTAAGCAAATATGCACATAGTCTAGGAGAAACTCCTGTTGTTTCACAACCTACCAAGTGTTTTTCTTCATTTAGTGTTTTATATACCCAAATACTTTTTAACCAAAACAGATATATATTGCTTTAAAAAAAAAAAATGTATCAGCATTTAAGCTGCTATTGATGCACTGCAATAGCAAAGCCCAAAAATTTAAAAAGCCATAGAAATACAAAGAAAGTGAGCACTGTCATTAAACTATAACATCTATAAATAATACACTGGCTGTTAAATGATTAGTAATAAGATTAGCTTGCATCTTTTCTGCCCAATAGATACTTAAAGTAATTGCATCTTTGCAAACTGCATTATCATCACTTCATGTTCTTCATGATGTCATGGGACAGCAACGCAGACTCAGCAGTTTCTCCTGAGCCTGCTTTGATTTTTTTCTTTAAGAATCAATTCTCTGGCAACACTAGATATTCTGATATGGAGACTGTGAGCACTGCTCACAAAATATCCATCTAACTACACTAAAAATTACAAAGAATTTGTTTTACTTCTCTTCAACAATTCCCAAATTCAAGACGACAAACAAATAACGCCTAAGAATCATTTGATGCAAATAATAATTTTCATTACATTCTAGGAAAACTAACATACCTGGAAAACAAAACAGAAAACCTTTACCTAAGGCAGTGGCATTTTGAAAAGGCAAATGTTTCCTTCTCTGCCCTCATGATACTGTGGTCAAAATGGTTGCAATTTTGCAATTATTGCTAGGTCTGCTGCAAACTTACTGCAGTAAATGGGAATCTTTCCACAAGTTACAACCAGCACTCAAGTCAGTTTCAGGAACATTTTCTATGTGAGTGAGAAGGACTATGTATTTAATTTACTTGGAATGAGAGCAGTGGGATTTCCATTTATTCTAGATTGTGATGACTGAAGCTTAAATTAGAGATTTTTCAGAAACAGGTCTGTTTAAGATGTAGACTTATGATTTTAAATGAAAGCCTGTTTAAGTCTATATAAAAATGTTGGTTCTTATATGCATTTAACTTAGATGGAAGTCAGGTGGACAGCACACACAGACCAGTAACTCCATAGTACCATTTTCTGTTTAAAGAGCACAAACTACTACTGGTAGTAGACCCATCCACGTGCATGTGGCAGGATCGGGGTGTGGTCCTTGTGAGAAATAAAGAGTTCCCCTGCCAGTATTTCAGAATATTCTGGCACTGATACTGAATATCTTTGGCTGTTATTGCCTAGTCTGGATCACCTTTACCTCAAGAGTACAACTTCAGCTAATATACCTGGCAGTACATAAATGGTTCCTTCTGTAAATGGCTTCAAATCCTCTCCTGTATTCTACCAGCCAAGTATCAGCCGCATAATACAGAGACATGAGACTCATCACATGCTTCAGTGACATACAGGGTAGAGCCTGTAGTCTTTCAAAGCCCCAAAGCCTTACATGCTTCTAGGAACAGTTTGACTAAGCAGTATACATTTATTACACATTGCTTTAAAAGCTGGACCTCTGGACCATTTGCTACATGTGCCACTTAAATGTAAAAGCTTCAGCTAGAAGATCAAGGGACTGGGTTTCCTCAGCCACACACAGACCACTGCACTGAGAATACTAATGCAAAACGCATCTCATGGATGAGTAATTGTCACTGTTCCTTAAAATAATGAAGTGTTACATAGTATTCATATAAATTCTTAAACTAAGAACTTTGCTCTATCTTTTATGACTGTACAATTCACATTATAACAAAGGTAGAGTAAATATTTCTGGGTACACTTCAAGCAGGCAAGCTTTTTCAAAACATTGGAAGCACTGCCACTTCACTATTGTTTCCTGGAAGATACAGTTTCATGAAAAGCCCAACAGCACATCCTCGTTCTGCACAGGAACTTGCTCCAACTAAGACATCATCAAAATCGTTTAGTGACTATACTCCATCAGCAACTAAGAAAATTATTTGTATTCAATAAACAAATCTTTGCCACAATAAAACTACAAAAAAGTTTTCTTGACATGCTACTGTTATAGCCTCTGAAACAGCTGTCTACAAATAATTTGCATTGTTCTGGAATCAGTTTGTAAAGTGACATATTCTTCCTGCATATACAGAGATTTACATGCATAAGTTGTTAACAAGTGCAGTCAAGTGCATAAACCTTTGTTTCAACACAAATGTATGGATCTGCTTGCACACCCAACCCATTTCCGAGAGCCCATTAGCTTTAGCTTGGAGGATCTGACCCGAAGTGCAATGAAAAAATAGCCTTTTCATTAAATTTAGCAGCTTCTGAGCTTATGTACCTGTGTGCTGGAAATACACAACGGGATCCTACCCTCTTGAATTAAACCTAAGCTCAAATGTTAGATTTCTGAAGTATTGTCTTCCTCTCAGGTTTGAGGGCAGCAGACGCACCCCCACGTAACAAAACTATTTGTGCTGTATGTTCTTAGGAGTCTGCTTTTTCCTCCTAGCTGTATCACAAAAAGGAAGAAGCTTTCCTGTACAGATGCAAACAAACCTCAGCGTAGAGCTGCTCCTCAAGAAGACACCATCGCAAGTACAGGTGCTCTCTTTAAACTCTTAAACCAGAGCTACGATACCCAGGCAACCGACCACGTCGCAAAAAACTGCCGGTGCAAGACCGCACCGCATTGCTAGGACCTGACTGAAGGCTGCTGCAGAAGTTGGGACATCTTGGCTTTCTGTCCCCGGAGACCTAAACCCACAACTGCCTCCAACTCCGGCGGGTGCAGCGGTCCCAGGCCAGCCTCACTGGCCCGGACACGCGTGGCTAAGGCCACCGCTGCAGCCGGAGCCGCCGCGGTGGCAGGGGTGCGTCCGCTCGGAAGCAGGTTTCAGGGCTCGATCCCAACCAGGGAGTTGTGCCCCCGTTCTTCCCCCGCTCCCACGACATTCCCGCACCGACGCCGGACATCATCCGGCCCCGCACGCCCCCCTTGCCCCCGCCGCGCACTCACCGCTGAGGACGCGCCCGGCCAGCCCCCCGGGCCCGCACAGCGCGGCGGCCGCCAGCACCGCCGCCAGCCCCAGCCCCAGCCCGCCGCCGGCCCCCATGGCGCCGGTCCCGCCGCCGGCTCCCCGCCGAGAAGCGTTCGGGGCAGGCCGATGCCCGCCGGCGGGGAAGAGAGGATCGCCCGCCCAGCTCCGCGCCGCTGCCCGCCACCGCCTCCCCTTTCCGCTGCGGCCCTGCCTATATCTGCTCCCCC
>WHYT01016192.1:20332-120135 GCA_009806455.1 Tetrax tetrax
TATGTTAAAATATCAGGAGTGGGAATTCCTGGATAATAAGACCAGCTTTTGTTAATTATTTGCCTCCTCCTCAACTGGAGTGCTGAAAATACACACTATTTGATGCAATTAACATTATAATTCACTTCAGTTATCAGAAGTTCAAGAGCATAATCAGCTTTAATGTATTTGGAATATTTCTGGCATTTTTTTTAATCTCCCAGAGTGTATAAAGTAACAGCTAAATACCCTTTCAGTATTTATTCTAAATTGGAGCTTAACTAAGGACACTGCTGTATTACGCACATTGGAAAGACACATCTATAGTAACACAAAATCAATTTCATGCAAATATTAGCAAAACGATAATGATATGAGAGGAAATTAGTAAGAATACCAACTGCAAGAACAAAGTCATGTAAACTCTGGAAGTTTTTCCAGCATTAATGGTCTTTCAGGATGCTCTTTTTAATATTTTCAGATATCATTAGGGATTTAATCTCTTCAGATATCGTTAAGGAATGGCCTGAGCAAGAGAAATATGTAAACAAAACAATCAGCTTATAAGCTAAATCACTGTACAGCTGTAGTTTCTTCCAGCTCTGCACAACTTAACAAAAATATTTTTTTGAGGGACAGAATGTATAATGAAGTACAAGCAGACCTTCTCATACCAGAGATAACACTATGATGTGAGCCATGCGCTGTAACTCAGGAACACATGCTAAGTGGCCATGCAGCACAACTATATCGCATTTTGTACGTTCACCATTTCAAAACTGCTTGCAACAAAAAATTTAAGAAATGTTTCAGTTTATAATTTAATCATGACCATAATCGAAAATTTGTTTCAAACAATTAATCAGCATATTAATCACAAACCACGACATAATGCTCTTTCAGTTTGCACTCCTGAGGCTGCACACAGACTTAAATGTCCAAGTCCCTTCAGCAGACCGCTTCCTGCAAGATGTCATACAGCTGCTAGAAATCACCACCTCACCAATGCAAAATTGTTGGGGTTTTTAAAAAAAAAATAAATAAAAAATCTGAATTTATGCAGTGTATTAGCATTGTGGAAATAATTGTCATTCAAGTTTATTTTAAGGGCATTAAGTCACTCAATGGTTCCCTACCTATTAATACTCAAACACAGGTCTGTGTACTCTCCAGTTCTGGAAATCGAGCTAGATCAGGATCAAATGTTACCCATTACCTTCAAGTTAAGGTGGAAGTCCTGTAGTGCAACAGCATGTTTGGAGGAAGTACTAGACTGAGTCTAAGAAGTCTCAAACATACCTAATATTTCTACAAGCAAACTCTTACACATCAGTAAATCATTCATGTTCCACATTATAGTTCTTCTATCTGTACAACTAAGAAATAAATAATTTTTTTAAAAAAGAAAAAGGCATTCTCTTCTCTTTTTAGACCATAAGCTCTTTCAGCTGGAGTGTCTCACAGAAGCTCATCAAATATCTAGACTACCAGGAGACTCAGTGTCAGCTGAGATGTCTGGATAGCAACGTAACCCAATGTTTTGGTTTTGTTTGGTGAGGGGGGCCTAAGGTGGCAGCTTCTGTAGGAAACTGCTAGAAGTTGCTCCCCTTTGTTCAGTGGACTTGGCCAGGCCAAGGGTGAACCCACTGCTGGCCAAGGCCAAGCCAATTGGTAGCAGAATGTTCCATGATAACGCCTCTGCAATAACATATTTAAGAAGGGGAAAAACAGAAAAAAAAAGAAGAGAAGATGTGAAGAAGCTGGGTGGGAGCAGAGAGGGGGGAGGGGAGGCGCGAGCCTTGTGGGCCTTGCAGGCCTCACCCCCTGGCCTCTCCCCAGGCGGCCAACTAGACCCAACTCAGCCCAGCCTGGCTGCAAGAGGTGGAGAGGAGATGAGATGGATGATGTGAAGAGATCCTGAGAGGCGTCTGCCAGCCTGTTGTGAAGAATTTTCCTTGTGAGAGAAACAGCTGCAGACGCCAAGGTCAGTGAAGAAGGAGGGTGCAGTAATGCGGCTCCTAGCCAAGATTCCCCTGCAGCCTGTGGTGACGACCATGGTGGAGCAGGTTGTCCCCCTGCAGCCCATGGAGGTCCACGGAGGAGCAGAGATCCACCTGCAGCCCGTGGAGGAGCCCAGGTTGGGGCAGGCGGAGGCCTGAAGGAGGCTGTGGCCCGTGGAGGGCCTGCACTGGGGCAGCTGTTCTGGAGGGACTGCACCCCATGGAAGAGATGACCCACGCCGGAGCGGTTTCACAAAGGACTGTGGCCCCTGGGAGGGACCCCACGATGGAGCAGGGGAGGAATGTGAGGAGTTCTTCCCTGATGACGAAGCAGCGGCGTAAAACAACGCATGATGAACTGACCACAACCCCCATTCCCTCTTCCCCCCTGTAACGCTCGAGGGGGGGGGGAAGGTGGTAGAAATAATATTAAGCCTGGGAAGAGGGAGGGGTGAGGGGAGGTTATCTTGTTCTCTTTCTCATTATCCTGCTGGTTTTAGTAATAAATGAACAGTTTTCCCCAAGTCGAGTCTGTTTTGCCCGTAACAGTAACTTTAAGGACTGGGAGAAGTCCTTATCTTGAGCCTTGAGCCTTTTTTTCCTTAAATTATCTCTCCCTGTTCTCTCAGAGGGTGGGGGGAGTGAGAGAGAGACTGCGTAGTCTGGTCCCGATCGGGGCTGAACTACGACAGCTATACATTGATTATGCTGTTACAGAAAATGACTGCACTTGGACTTTCCAATTCCGTATTTCTTAAGACTGTTCAGAAGAAGAGTAAATGCTAGGTATCTGCAAAGTCTCTACACAACTGAAGTTATTTGCTGGGAGCAACTCAGTTTTGTAAAAGCACCAACACCATGAATGTTCTTTCTAATGATGAAGCTCAAGCCTTCTTACAAGAGAGATGAAGAAACATGACCACGTTTCTGGCACTTAATAGCCCAATGCTTTACTGATAAGGCACTTTTCTAACAAAGTATTTGTGTCCTTACATGTCTTATATTGGCAAAGGAAGAAAAGGAAGTATATCCTGGAGTTGGGGAGTAGAGGGTAGGACAATCCAGAGAAAAATAAAATTTGCAATCATATACTGTTTTTTCTCCATAACAGGAAAGGGAGTAGAGGGAATACAATCTGAAGCTTCAGAAGACAGCTGCACAAGCAGAACAATACAGTAAGTGCTCCGTTGCCTGCTATAAATAACTGAGCAATCACCAGTTATTAAGCCATAATGAGGAAGGCATGGCAAAGTGTCTCAAATAGGCCTCATTTTGCCTACTGTAGTTCCAGTCTCATCCATCAAATGAGAAAC
This sequence comes from Tetrax tetrax, assembly GCA_009806455.1. NCBI lineage: Eukaryota > Metazoa > Chordata > Aves > Otidiformes > Otididae > Tetrax > Tetrax tetrax. The sequence continues at coordinate 23,625 of WHYT01016192.1, forward strand.
ACATTTTCATCACTATCCCCAAACACTAGATGTTGTTTATTCAGTGAAAATTTTTTAAATGTCCTGCTTGTGACAACATCTTCACTGTAGCCTTTCTGCTAACTCTGCAGACCTCGTCTCCTCTCCTATTCACTAAGTATCAGGCAGCTCTGCTCTTCTGCCTACTGTCTCACAATCACTGTGGCATGAGACATATTGCCCTGATTTTTATTTTCCAGGAACTCTCCGGTACCAAAGCTTTGCAATTACTTTTCATTTTAAGCAAATGCTTAATTCTCTTCCTTTTCACTTCTATTTTAACTCACAACTGCTTTTATTTGCCTCTTAGCATCCAAACTGGACATGGAAGAATCATCTCAAATAGGAAAAAAAAAGAAAAAAAATGCAGCAAGTAACATGTAATGTTATTTTGGCCACACATTTTATTTGTTGACCTGTTTTTGATCTTTAAAAAGGAAAAGGGGAAAAAGAGGTTAGGTGAATCTTTCCCATTCCAGGTTAGGAAAGACAGTGCCATCTGAACTGGGAGACTCAGAGAATACCTTCTGTGGCAGCCTGGGTCAACACAACTTCAGAATGAAATTACAGAAAGTGAAACTTATCACAGTTGCTTACAACTCCACATCAGACAATGACATTAACAAGACTTTGAAGCCCACAATAGAACAAATTCAAATAATGGTGATTTCAGAATGACAGGTCAATGTAGAAAACATAAAAGCATCTTATATGAAAATGTGTGGAGAGGTGTGTTTATTTAGGGGAGAGGGAGTTAGGGTTTTGGTTGGCTGGTTTTTCACCATTTTCTTATTGCTAATACACAATTCATTCAGTATGATCTGTGAGCAGTTTGGTAAGTAACAAAGTCCCATGAAGACAAAAACATCCTTATTGGTAACATTTACAAGTAATAACAATACCATCATGTAGCAGACACTTTTTCTCCTCTAATAGACAACAGATATTGCAACCTAAACAGGAGGCTATACTAAGTGATCAACAGAACAGGCTCTTACCCAAGTTATTGCTCAGCCTCACATGCTCACACGTGTCTTTTTCTGACCCCAATGCCAGAATAATTTAGAAGGTTTTACAAAATGAAAAGGGAATGGTAGATCAGCACGTGGAGCAGAGATAAAAGGAGGCTCACTTTAAGTCGGCTCATAAAGCTGCTTGTACCTAGCAATCTTGCACATCTCTCAGAAGTCTCGTTTCTCAAATTCAGATATGAAACAGAAAACTGGTTTATTCTTAGACTTTAAGAATTTTTATTCTGCTTCCTAGATTGTTTTGAGCGATTCAATCCTTACTGACAAGTTTCATGCAACTAAAAGTTAAGTGCCTGTTTCATTAAAAACAATTAAATGAACCTAAAACCAAGTTGGCTCATTAAAAAAAAAGAAATTTTGCAAATTTTAGCCTAGAGCAACTCTGGAAAAGTTATGAGTCTCTCTATTAACGCATAGGTTGAAAATGCTGACATAGTGTGACAGAGTAGCACAAAATCAAAGGGTGTATCTACATGGCATGCCGCAATACTGTTCTCGATACCTGAACTAGCTCCAGGATTTAAATCAGCAATAAGAACTTCAGCAAAGTGAGCCTCCTGAGAATTACCTCGAACAGAGCACTAAACAAACTCTAATTTCTGCCTTCAGTTTCCTTAACACGGAATAGCATTACAGTTACATAGGTATGCACACAGTATCCTACCAGCAGCCTAGCAGCAATAGCACAGAGATTCTACTCTAAGACAAATTAGATCACTCCTTTGCTTCATCTCTCTTTAGTCCTATGATGTGCTTGAAAAAAGAGTCAGATCCCTCCTTGTTGACACTACTCCTAGGCTAAATAAACTAAGCTCCTTCAGTCTCCTCCCTGCAAGGCAGGTTTTCCATTTACTGGAAGCCAGCAGTGTTTTTCTAGTCTTGTTCCATTTTGACTTACCAAAGAAGGCAAAATCATGGTGGAACAAGCAGCACAAAACAATTCATGCCATTTCTGACCTATCCTTATATAAGAAAGCCACAGTAAATATATATGGTAATAAATGTTATAAATGTATACAAACAGCCTCTTGGGCCTAGAAAATAATGGCTGAAGAGTTTAACTTCAAAAATACTGTCTTGAACACATTCTGAAAGCTTGCTACCTGTAAGTAATCTCCTCTTCAGCAATTAAATGATATTGTTAAAGTCATATTGACTTTATTCCATCCTAATTATTTTTATTTGACACATTAACACCACACCATTTTGCTCCTTAGCTTCCTGGAACATCAAGCAGTAACACAAACTGTTAGAGCCAGCTTAAGAGGATGTAGTCTGCAAGACAGTGGCTGCTTTATAAGTTAAAAGATTTCCATTTTATGTGGGAAACATTACCATCATTACCTTATTTCAAAAGAAAAGCTGACATTGGAACCACCTCACAACATAAGAACAGCACTCCTTCCAGTGTCAGCAAGTGAGCATAAAATAAGGTTGCTCACAAAGATGTGTGAGCAAAACAGGTTGGTAAAAGGCTAAATGAGGTTACACTCTGCCTTTGAGCAGCTTGACGTTGCTTGCTACTACTCACACCGTGTAAATGAGGCAAGGAAGGAGACCGCAGATCACCTTCCTCAGGCCGGTACTGCTTCCACGCAGACCAAGCTAAAGGCACCGGAGAGGAGCTCCTCGCACCCAAGAGGGGCCCGCAGCACCCCCGCCTCAGGGGAGCACCCCGAGGAGCAGCGCCCTACGACACTGACCGGCGCAGCCCCCTCCCCAGCCGAGAAGACGGACATGGAATCACTCCGACCCGACTCCGGCCCGGCCCGGCCCTGCCGGGGGACAAGCCGCGGGCCTGAGGCCGCTCGCCCCCGTGCCCGGGAAGGCCGGGCCAGGCCGCCACCACCCCCGGCCCCACCAAGCCAGGCCCATGCCGCACACAACGGGAGACAGGGCCGACGGGGCCCTCGGGGCGCTGCCCTGCCGCGTCACCCCCGCTCCTCACCCAGGTACTCGGGCCCCGGCAGCGAGAGCCGCTCGGGGCTCAGCATCCTCCCGCCGCAGCCGCTCCCTCCCGCTTTCCGTCCGTTTCCAAGGCGCCCGACGCTCCCAGCGCTCAGGGCCCGGAGCTGCTCGGCCGCTCGCCCCGGCCGGGAACACGTCCCCCCGCTACCAGCGTTCCGCGCTGAAAACCGCCCGGGCGGCTGCGCCCGCCAGGCCTCAGCCTCCGCCCTGCCCCACCGCCTCCGAGCAGGGCCACGGCAGCCTGGGCTGCGGGCAAGGCGGGGAGGCCATGAGTGACCTCGTGGGAAGGGTTTTTGGAGGAGCGTGGTGATGTGGCAGCCTGGCCTTGAGGAAGGGGCCGTGGGCAACGTGGCGGCCTGGCTGTGGGGAAGGGGCAGTGGGTGATGCCCTGAGCAGCGTGCTCCAGGGCCGAGGGACACCTGAGAGGGAGAAGAGCTTGTGAAGCTAAAGAACCAAAATGCCATGAGGAGATGCATGTGTAAAGTCATTCTGGTTGGATTTAGGTTGGGAATCAGAAGGTGCCTAATGCCGGGAGCTGTTGGGACTACAGCTGTGGAGGAACAACCCTAATTTCGAGGTGAATGGTAATAAGTCGATGAAGAGCATTGCATAGCACTCTTGTCCCAGGGAGCAAGGACTAAACAGGGTGACCAAGGATGTCCTCTAAAGCTGTGCCCTTCTGTCTGTTCCACTCCTCTGTTGGTTTTTTTTTTTGTTCTGGAGGGGGAGGTATGAGGAGCATCAGGAATCATCCCCTTGTTCACGTGAAAGTAGAAAATAGCAGAAAAATCCTGAGCCACAGGGCTCTTTCTGGGAGCTTTTCGGGGAATAGCCTTGTCCTGGGGATGTAGGAGAGGCAGAGCTCTTTGCATGGCTGGAAGCAGCCCTGCTGGGCTCCTCTTCCTCAGAAGCTGATGAGGCTAAAATTCCCAAATTCTTTTGCAGTTTCTTGCATCATGATTAGAAAAATCCCAGCCCAGAATATAATACCAGAGTTTAAAAAAAAAAAAAGGGGGGGGGGGGGGGGAAAGGACTGAAAGTGTTGTCTCTGTTTTTAGTGCCAAACGCAAAAGAACAGAAATTAAGTAAAGCACTTGTGTGTGCATATAGCCTGCTTTTATTCCACTGGAGGAAAGAGCTGAGTGCGACTGTTGGCAACTCAACTTTAACCTATACTGAAAGGACAGCTACAGTTAAGAAGGGCAAAGAGGATATTTTAAGTTACCTATTCATATCCCCTAACCCCCCCAAATGGTCTGGACCATTCCAGTGTCTTTGGCTTGTTCTGTCTTTAAAAGAATATAGCTCAGATATAAAGATTTTAGAGATGAGTAGTGAGAATAAATTAAGAAGCGGACAATGAGACACTCTGGTGTGAAGAATGATTGAAAAAATCTAAGGAGGATAGGAGGATAGGCATAACCTATAAAATTATGTTATCTAAAATTATTTGTGCTACAATGAATCTCCTTAAAAAATTAGTTTATTTGTTTGGTTTTGCAGTTTGTGCATTTGGTTTTAGGCTATAAATTTAAAGAAGGGCATTTTTTGCTAGCAGATACAATTAGATTGTAGAATACGTTGACACAATATATTTTTGAGGCCAGGAATTCAGCAGAATTTAGAAAGGAAATAGATAGTTTCATGCAGAATGAGAAAACACGGGATTATGTTGTTACATATGAAAGCATAGTGAAAAAAGAGCAGATCAGCTGTAGGAATATGAACTATCCTGCTTCACAGTGAAGCCAATTATCTGCCTAATGGAGTTTTGGAGAACATTTTTCATAATATGCTGTCTATTATGGAACTGCTCGCTTTAGGGTTCCTGGTACTTTTCAGTGAGCTTCTTGGCTACTGTTGGAGAGGAGACATGGAATTTGATAGGTTCAAGAGCACAGTTCTTGTGCTTTTAAAACTAGTGTCAAGATCTGTATTTTCACAAGCAATCCTTTACTATCAGCCAGGCAGTTTCACTGGTGTTTAAAAGACAAATCTGAAAGCCTTTCCTCTCCCATATTGCTGGTCAGCTGAACAGGTAGGAGCCTTCCTTAGGTAGTGAACTGTTTCTTTTTTGTTGTTTAAACCATTTCTGTAAACAACAATTTATCCTTGATCAGTATCTGGAGCACTCGTTTACAAGAAGCCTTTAAAGTCCATTTTTAAATACTACATTCTAATATTTCTATTTTTCATTCTCTCGGGGATTTTTTTTTTTCTTGTTGCTATCTGGTCTCTATGGGTTGGACTTTGTTATTTCTTTTAAACCAGCTAAGGGAATCCTTCTGGACACTGAGCTCGTTTGTGGTTGTAATAATGATAAGTTTCAGTAGTAGTGGCGCCTGACTGTTAACGACTCAAAGAAAACTATATAAAAACAAGATGTCATTTCTGGAGCCATTTATAGACTTCCCTGTTTACTATTATTTCTCTCTGGGCTTGCCAGAGCCAGGATTAGGTGACAAAACAGATCAGCTGCAGCACTCTACCTGTTCTCTCACACTCATGACCTGAAAAGGGAGAAGTGCTGCCAGCCTGGGCATAGGTAGTAAGTTTGTTTTCCCATATTGATTTTAGAACCTTAAACCAGTGCATTTCAATCAATTGAGAAGGGTTTTCTGGGTCACTGGAAAACATCTGCAAGTTTAATAGCTGCCCCAAGAGGGGCAAATCAAACAGGGGCTTAATGTTCTTTTGGACCCAGCTGGAAGAATGATGGTGAAAAAAATGTATTTTTCTCTGTCACAGCCCCTTGGTAGATTGTCAGAGGTACAGGTCTCACTTTAGGGCAAGCCTATGGAGTCCACTTCTAGGGTCACCATCTGCCCTGGTAATCATGGTAGTGCTTACATCTCTTAACTGAAATTGTTGAGTTTTGTCCACCAGGTACATTTGGGAATCCAAATCAGTCTTTCAAGAAGGATCAGTTGGACTACATTGATACATTTTGTGCACACCCTCTTTCAGAGTTAAAGTGACCTTGATTTTATGTAGCTTAATTCACTTCTAAGTGTGGTTTAAGTAGTCTTTCAAAAATCATACCTTTAGGTAAACTGGGCTAATTTGCTTGTAAAAAAGTCTGTGTGAGTGGAAATAGTCAGTAGTGTAATTTAAATTATATGATGCACGGACCAAAAAACTCATTTCTATGTCAGTTTTGTTACATGTTTCTCAGCAGTTTAGCTTAAATCAGATTTTTGTTTTCCTCCGTTCCTGCACACTTCGCTCCCACTATGTTCATTGCTTAGCTTACTCTTTATTGGTTTCATGTTCACCCTCCTAAATGATACTATCAATGTTGAGCTGAAATATTTTCCTTTTATTAGCCAAAGTTCTCCTGAGAAACGGCTACTCTTTCAGAGAGAGTATTATATAGAATAATAAACAGGACATATCAAGCAACAAATTCCAGAGGAAATGCCTTGTTTTAAAAAATCCATTTTGTCTGACTTCTATTACTTTTTATTGGAATTAAATATTTTATTTGCTTAGAATTCTAACAATTATTACTAAAGTAGTTACAATAAAGTCTAGACATATTGGAGGAAACTTAACTTTTCTATTTTTTTTTCTTCAGATGGCACTTGGAAATGCTATTGCTTTAAGCATTACAGCTATACTGTAAAAAGAACTAGGCTGTGGGCAGTCTTCAGTCCTGTTCCATCTGACTTCTATGGAATTAATGTAAGCTAGTTCCACAGAAACACTAGGAAACCGTCTCTAGCCTTTTTTGTTCATCCTTTGAGTGTCCAAAGCCTTGTCCTTTTTAAAAATAGTTAGCTAAGAGCCTCTCTTGTGCAAGACTTAGATTTTTGGACTTTGGTGATGCTTTGTATTTTTTGAGGCTTCCCGCACATTTGCCAGCTGAGCTTTACCTTGTTCATGAGAACTAATAAAATTGCAGATGTGATAACAAATTGTACTGAGAGGAGAAAAACACTGAGTTAAAGCAAACAACTGGCAGTCTTTATTGATAATCCATTATTTTGTGCACCATAGCAGAGATATGTTTTGAGGAGAGATCTGAAGAAATGGAGGAAAAGAGCTTCACATGCTATTATTTATGTAAATTATTGGAAATCTTGTAAGTGAAATTAGGATTCTATTATGCAAGACATTGTAAAAATCAATGGTGCTGAAGCTGGATGATTCATTTATGAGTCAGTTGCAAACCTATAAAAACCTCCCATTAAATTTCTGATTTAATAATTACTTTTATGAATTATGACCAAAGTCTCTAAACACATGCACTAAAAATAAGATTATCTTAAATAAAAAGGTCAGCCAAAATCACAATGAAATTACTTGATTAAATCCATATTTTCATGTTTTTGATTCCCCAGGAGACATTTACAGAGAAAGATCCAGTGCTTCTACTGCTTATCCTATTCTGAGCCTTCTCAAGCTGAATGAAGTGTTTATCTGGTTCTCATGCAGCACAGTGGTTTTGCACAACAAGTAGACCAGTCATTTTCCTCTAATAATGCAATATTAATACTGGTTTACCTCTTCAGGTAAAAGCTAGACAAACAGATAGGATGTACATTGTTCTTTAAGCTCAATGGACTTGAGAGAAATAAGATTCACAAAGTTTCTCACTCCTAACATCTGCCACAAGATGAAGTCTAGAAGCAACTATATGTTTTCCAGCTAGTGGTAGGACATGATGACAGGAGCAGCTCTCTTAAGTAGCCAGCATTTGTACCATTGAAGGGCTTAAATTTGACACCTGTACCTGTAAGTCTTAAGGCAAGAATATACTTAACTGATAAGATGTCATAAACCTGCAGGAAACTGTGCTGTGACTATTATGCCATCATAATTTATTTTTTATTTACTAGATTAGCTGCGTTTTAACCTGGATTGCTGAGATTGTCTTTTCCACCTTGAATTGGTGGACAGAAAGAAAGTAAGCAGAGATCTGATCTAATTTTGAGGTCTCTCTATAGTCATGAACTTTATGTTCACCTGAGGATTTACGTCTAATCAAGTTCACAGATCCTTGTATTCTAAATATAAGTTATTAGAAAAAAAAATTGAAACATTCTTCTACTCCTCAGTCAAAAGAGTACTTCTAAAATGAGAAGAGATAATATTGTTATTGCTGGTTCTTTGGCTTATGGAGGCCACATCTTCATTTTAAAATCAAGGATAGCTGTAAGTCGTATGATAGATTCCTGGCATGTATTAAATGCACTGTCCAAATCTGGTTTTGAGCTTAGTGTTAGCAAGCAAAGTTGTCTTTTTTGTAACAGCAAACTGTTGGAAGACTCTCCTTCAGTTTTTGTTCCCATTATCTCGTCGGGAAGGAAAGGACAACATCTTTTAAAGTACTTAAGTACCAAGCGAGTGACCCTTCGCTGCTGGAATGCCGCCCTGCTAATGATGCAGAGCAGAAAAACAGCCATTTCTGGCAGAGTTTGCAGGATCTCTCATGCCAAATGAAAAAGTCTAAAATGCCTGGTAAAAATAAATATCACTATGAAATTCTGGCACGGGAAACATTTCTGACAGCCAAGGCTTAGCTCATCCTGGGGGGTAACCCAAGAAGGCCTGCAATTTTCATTCTTCATTCCTACTCATCGAATGTTCCTTGCAAAGTTAAGCTGCCAGACTGTGTTATCTATTAGACCAGGTGTCTGTGTGAGAAAATTATAATAAGTAGATGGTTCTGTGGGTGTGCCAGAGAGCAGGCAAATCTGGAAAATACCCTGGAAGTATTTTGCCTTATAACATCTACAGGGAAAAGCAAATGACAGAAGCAAGGGAAAAAAAAAAAAGAAGGAAAGAGGACATCACAGATTCATTAGAATTACATAATTCTTGCAAAATTCTTCTTAGTTCTGCTTGCTAGGTACACAAAAGAGAGCCTGAGTATTTATTAGGGCTATTGTGAGAGAGCACTGTGGAACCCTGCAGCTATGCAAAGCTGAAGTAAGTATTTTTTTCTTAGTGCAGGCACACATTGGTATCCCAGTTACTCAGTAATATAAGCGGACAAATTTCCACTACATAATACTTAAGGTGTTTTCAAGAGTAACATCTTTGTGAAGTGACTAGAAGAGAAGATAGAGACCAGAAAGATGATATAATGATTGGACTACTTAAGAGGAGAAGTTGAGGAGTAGTGGATGGGAGTTGGAAAAGGTAGTATGCAAATCACTTACTGAGAGAGAAGGTAAGCCAGGGGAGACTGAAACAGCAAATGAAGATCATGGCAATTTATTCTGAACAGAACAGAGGGAAGATGGAACATTCTCCTGAATACAGAAGCAAATGAGGACATTAATTAATTTTTTTTCTGAGGAATGTATTTAAATTTCTCCTTTGGTTTGTTAACTTTATCTTGCTAGTTTCCAAACCACAGCAAAATGGATTGACTATTCCACATTTTAAACAGATAATAACATGTTAGATAGTAAGAAAATGTCCTTAAGATTACAACTCTTTATGTGTTAAACTTTACATGGTGTTAGTGAAAGAAGAGTTGTTCCTTGAATACTTAAAGTTTAGATATGGATCTGAGTTTCTCTCAAACTCTGTGACTGGAGTCCATTTCTCATATTTACTAAGCTTACTCAGTGTGCTGTAAGTTATGTGAAACAGAAACCTACAGTCTCTGTGACAAAGTTTTCACTGTGCATTAAAAGCATGATTTTGTGCTTGCTGAAGTCACCGATAAAGTTTCCATCAATTCTGCTGACCTGGAATGAAGCATAGATGGAAATGCAATACAAAAACCTGCCTTACCTTGAGCTCTCATATTACTGATATGTTAATGTACTTCAGTATCCTAAAATTGCAATGACATGGGCACAAGTATACGTGGCTAGGAGGGAGGTTAGATGTGTGCGCGTACGCGTGGGTGGCTGATCTCAGACTCATGTGGAGGGTGTGTGCAACTCTGGATCTTGCTCCCCCCTGTGTTTTTATTCAAGTCTCACGTAGTGCTGGTAAGAAGCAATTAATTTGTTCCCTTATTCACGTTTATCAAGAGCTAATATGAGAGAGGGAGAGGTGTTAAGAAGCATCTCTGATTCAGCCACCTGATAGAAAAGCAGATGGTTGACATGCCGTATCTCTTATCAGAAAGACTCAAGGGTTATATGTTGTGCGTGCTGGCAGTACTTGCCTAACCCATCATGCCAGTAAAGTATTGGAACTGAATCATCTTCAAGAAAGAAAACACTCTTTATCTGTCTGTCTACATTTTTACATGTCACTCATCTCCATAGTGGCAGGGCTTCTGCAGACAAGACGGGTTTGTGAGCTGAGGGAAAGATATGTTTATGTCTTTCAGATCTATTCCCATTAATACTTGTTTCTCCTATGGGCCCAATTCATATATTCTAGTTTTTTGAGAAAGGAAAACTCAGCCCATCAGAGATATTCCGGATACCAAGATATAAGGTCACCTTTCTTTCTAATTGTTTCATTGATTTCTACCACAAACTTTTTATCTGAATACAGAGACTATAGATGACAAACTACATTAATAGCTTTAAGTCAAAGAAAAACACAAGTCTTAGGTCTTCAGTTCTTTGGAAAATGTTTCTCTTTGCAGTCAAAAATTAATTCAGGAGCCACAACTTGCTACTTATCCATTTGAATGTGTTTGGAAAATAAAGGTGGTTAGGCTTCTGTCTTCAAACTGAATTCTTCTACAGCTAGCTTTTAAGAGAACATTTTCCTTTTATGCTCTTCCTCTTTTCTCTTCTTTTTCTTTCTGTGCCAGAGTCAAGGTATTAAACTGTGCTGTTCTAAGGCTAGGCCACAGGCTACCTTTGCAATGTAGACATTGTGCAAGGCCTGGGTAATTGCCATTTCACTGCAGGGAGGAGTCTCATCAGGAATAGAAGAGGGTGTATTTGCATTATTTTTACATAGAGGATGTAAGAAAACCGACAAAAGTAGGAGTAGAACCAGCTTGCAAGACACCCAGGAAGAGCTACCATCTCAAAGAAAATATGAAGAAAGGTTTGGTTGGGTTTTTTTTAGTTGGTGGGGTTTTTTTTTCCCTCATTTGAGAGTCAATTTACTTAGAGTTTTTTTTTTCCCCAGAGTGGAAGGTTGAACAGCCTGGCAGGTGGGCTTCAGTCCCACCTTCCAAACACTAAAAAAAAGGAGGGAGCGTCAAATGAATCTGCACTTTGGTCATTAAATTACAAAGGGCCTTTTGCAAGATTCTTCATATCTCAGCTTCTGAATGTAGCCATTTAATGTAATTTTTAGTTTTGCTATTCTGCACTGCAAAGTAGAATTAGTGGTGGTCCATGAGGTTATCACAAAGTTTCTCCAAATAAATGTGCAATTGGAATGCTTCGAAGGCAGCAGATAAATTAAAGGTGAAGAAAATGAAGTAACACCTGTGCTCTGACTTGTTAACCTAAATTTTGTTTTGTTGTGAATTAAAACAGTTGTGGTAACACTGCAGAAGATGGCACATGGATTACTGTTTTCTTAACAGTAAGTGGGTAGTAACTTAAGAAACACTGTAAAGGACAATACTGATAGGATTTGAATGTTTATGACACCTATGAACACATTTGGATATACAGTAGTAGTGGCTCTGCTTAGAAAACTTAAGGGAAAGCACCGAGGGAAAAAGTGATAGTATAAAATATAAACCAATGCTAAAAATGTATTTAACATAGAGACCATAATTTACAAACTAGGTCATCAACTGTGAAAGCTATAGGTCCCTGAGCTCTTTAGAAAATTAAACTGTTTCTTCACATGTCCAACAGTGAATTTGGAGGCCCAACTGTATAACTGCATCTTCCTATGTATGTGTAAAATCTTTTAACTTGCCTGGCATTCCAAGCTACCACCTCTTTGGTTCGCTGGTGATAGTGAAGAGGGAACCGATGTGGGTAATGTAGCAGTGGAATAATGATAGAAACTAAAAGAGCCATTGGAAAAACTCATAGTCTGATTTTATCTGGAACAGAGAGATCTGTTGGGAATAACTTGCTATTTTCCTGGCTTTTCTGTTTAGTTGGTGGAGCTCACTAGTAATTCAGAATTTGATCAACCAGAGTGCAGAGTCTGTAATGATCTTTCCAGTTAGAATTTTCTGAATTACATCCCTTGCAGAACTTAGGTTTGGAAGGGGTCCCAAAAGATCACCTAGTCCAGCCTGCACTACATCAAGACTAAAGATATTGAGGCTAGTACCAGCATGCTTATCAAACTTTGTTCTTTAAAAATTCCAGTGAAAGAAATTGCACAGTCCCCCTAGACAGTCTGCTCCAGCATTAAAAAATCCTTAGTTGGAATGCTGATCAGCAAAATCTTTTAAGCATTTCTTGTAACAAATCTAGTTGACTCTTTTAATGTCTTTCTACTGGAGCCGTAGAGAAAAGCTGATCAACGTCTCTCTAATGAGCTTGTATGTATCGAAAAGCTGCATCTCACTTGAAGCTTTTATTTTCTTGACTAGGCAAATCTAATTCCTTCAGCTTTTTCTCAAAGGGTTTGTTTTCTAAACTTCTTGTTGTTATTTTCTTTTTTCTCTTCTGCTGTGTTTCTGTTTATAAGGTGTTCAGCCAGGACCAGACACAGTACACCACTCAGGGCTTCAGTACCATGCGAAGTTAAGAAATCAGACAAATTGTCTTGTATATGACACACCTGTTTAACACATTCCAGAATTAAATGCATTTTTTTGGCAGCAACACTGCACTGTTGATTTATATTGTTCGTTATCTCTACAACCCTAAGATCTGGTTTTGGTGTATTTCTGTCTAGTCAGGAATTCATTGTTTATTGATGTCTGTTTCCTAAGAATAATATATTTCTTATTACTGATTTTTTCCTTGTTGGTTTTTGGACAACCTGTCCAATTTGTCAATAGCATTTCTGGTGTCCGATCTAATCCTTCCTAGTGTTTGCAGCATACCCTGCTGCAAACCCCTGTTTTGAGGTTATCAGGTTTTTTAGGACCTATTTTACAAGCATAAATATTGCGATATCTGAGTTGTCAGTGAACATACTAAACAAAACAGAGCTTAGGACAGACCCTGCAAAGTGTCTTTCTCAGGTGCTTTTGCATTTTGATGAAAAACCACTAATGACCACTATGGTTTTCTTCTATCAGATGCCTGTACACCTTCCACTAGTTGTATTTAAAATATCGTTCTGTGGCAGTGTCCTGTGAGACAGTGCCAACGGCCATACAAGATGTATCATGTTCATTCCCTTCTGTTTACCCAGTGAGTTTAACATTACTTAAAAAAGGGAACTGCATTTAGCACAAATGCATTTTGCCCATTTTCAATGTGCTTTTTTCGTTCTATTAAATGAATTCTTTCTATCTCAAATATTTAAAACACAATTGTTCCAAACCTTTCTGAACATAGCAGTTAGGCTATGTGATCTGTCATTCTCTTCTAGGAAACTTCAGATGTGGAGAAGCATCTTCCCAGGGAAGGACCTATTTGAATATATTAAAAGTACTTTGACAGGTAAGACAGAAACTGCCCATCCCTTTTTTTTTTTTTTTTTTTTTTTTTTTACCTCTTCTTAAAGTCTTTGCTGTTTTAAAATAGTTAAAGTTCATTTTCCCTAGGAATCCTACCTTGTTCTGGTTCCTTTCTTTCTTCTTTTTCCAATGACACCATGTCCTTTGTTCTATTTTTCCTGACAGAGTATTGCTATTTAAAATCACTCTGAAAATGATGCTAACTTTTAGTATTATTTCAAAGTAGTTATTTTCTGTCATTGAATTTATTTATTTCTCTAATGTGTCTCTTTGGAGTGGAGAGGGGACAATTATGTCCCAAAATGGTTATTATGATAATAATTTTCTCCCTGCTCCCTTTATAATGTCTGGTGTGTTTTTTTTTTTTTTTTAATTAAGCATGCTGTCATGTAAATTAATTGTTAATTATATTTTAATTACTTCTCTCTCATCTTTCTTACAATATTTGTGTTATATATCACTTATCAGTGATCTATAAATTACTACAAGTTACTTAATAATGTTCTTCATAGCTGTGGGTAAAGGGAGTACCTACCTTCTTCATGGGTTGAAGTGCATTCTGGTATTTACAGAGTCTTTTTTAGAGTTATTTGGTCTGAAAGAGGCAAATCCTAAGCATATGGTTCAATTTTACCAGCATTATTTAGCAACCCCTCTAGTTTTCTTTCAAGAAAAATATCAATTTTAGATCGCATAATTCTATTTTGCAGTTGTTCCCCAAAGATCCCCCGTGGAATCAGGGCTGTATTCATAGCATTGTATCAACAGGTAGGTAACTGAGAGGTTTCTAATATAAATTTCCATCTGCTCAACTGCAACCTATTTAGGAGATTGTTGTGAAAGACAAGACTATGTGCTCCTCTAACATTTCACTAGGGGATTTCAAAATGATTTATAAGACAGAGATATAATTATAGGGAAGTTGAGCTTGGAGAGGAAAGTGATTTGCCAGAATGCAGTGCAAGATGCAGAGGATGAGTAAACACACTTTGACAAACACAAGTGGGTAAGAACATTTGTTCCCTGGGGAGAGAAAGACTAAGAAGCTAATGAGTGAATTTATTGTGTTTAGGACAATATTTTCAAGAGGCTTTTGTTTCAAACACAGGAAAATAGTCATCTCAACTGCTGGAAGACTGTTCCATGACCTAAGTATATAATTATCAGGAAGTTCTGGGCCCTGTGTCTGTGCTTTATCACGTTCAGTATTTCGGCATCCAGACTTCTTACGAGCTTCTGTGAGCCTGAAGTCAGCAGGGCTCCTCTGATTTTTATTACCTGAGCATCTAGCCTCAGTAGAGAATATAAACTTAAATGAATCCCCCCTGTATTTTAGGGGGATGCAGTAAGGGGTTTGCATGCTAGCCGGTCAGCCAGCCCAGTCGGAGTGATGTTAATGTTTTCTCTCCCTTAACTTCAACCCACTGTTCCCAACTGTTCCACTTCACTCACCTTAAACTCTGGTATCTTGGAGTTTATTCCTTTACAGTAATTGCATATTCTTGCCGTGCCTCATTCTGTCACTGCTTCCGAGTCAGTGTTAGCGGAGAGAGGTTTTTTAATCTCTCGACCTCAATCAGTCCCTCTGGGCTACTGGTGTTTGTTGTTACTCTTCTGCAACTCTGTACACTTTTGCCTATCAAATGCCTGGAGTTCAATGCCGCAGTCTACCTGCTATTGCACTCCTGCTATGTGAAGTGGATCTATTCCTACCTCGGAGCAATGATTCTGCATATAAAGCAAAAAGTCTGCATTTTTTTTTTTTAGTTTGGGGGCCGTATATTGTAAATTTATGCATGATTTGCGGCTCACTGTTTCTTAGGGTGTTCCTGCTCTTGGGAGTTCTCCTCCTGAGTGAAGCTCTGTGTTGAATTATTTCTTTCTTTACATTAAGCTCAATTTGAAAAGAGTCAGTCTCTGCTTTAATTTTATGTTGACATTTTTAATAATATCCCTTGTCTTCACTATTTTACACATATTAGTAGGAGCAGCAGAATTGTCTCAGTCGCATGTTGTGCTGTTTACTTGCTCTTGTGACTCTTTAAAGGAGAGGGTTAATTGCAGCTTCTTCTGGATTCATCTGTGTGAAAGCTTTAAGTAAGACCGTTCCTATCACGGGTCCTTTGGTGTCAGTTTGACAAAATTCCCATCTTCCCCTGTGGTCCAGGGTTCAGCCTATCTGAATAAGCTTTCCATTCAAGTTAATACTTTGAAATCAACTGAGATTAATTATTTAACAACAGTTTATTACATTGCCAACCCTATGTATTAAAATGTCAGATCATGCCACAGAGGATTGTAATATTGGCTTTAACGATGATGTCCGGTGAAAGCCTGTCAGCTTTTTAATGCAGCTCAGAGACCAGAAGGTGCATAAAACAATTGCCCAAGTGTTAATTTCTACTCCTACAGGCAACGATCCTGTGGGGTTTTTTTAGGGTAGCTGAGATTCATATATAATCAGCTGTCTCCAGACACCGTGGCTATGAAGAAAACACCAAATATCAGAACGTTTGTCATGAACGGAGGGGAAAATCAGACATTTCTCTTAGATAGCAACATGTATGCTGGGCGAAAGGCTCGGCAATGAGGTGCTTAGAGGCTTTTAGTTTCTGAAGGGTGTTTGGCAAACGGGGATGGGACAGGGAGAAGGGGCTCTGCCATTTGTCCTGGGTACAGGACAGCCGGCACAAGCCGGGAACCAGTGGCAGCCAACGGGGGGACCACTCAGCCACCGGACACCGGGCAGCCCGGGGCGATGCTGTAGGGGCCGGGACAGCGAGAGCCGGCACTGACAGCGGGAGCCCCGAGGACCGGGGCCGCTTTGGGAAGGGCTTCCCCGCTCGCAGAGAGGGAGCTACACCGGCAGCAAGGGAGAAGAGGGGCCGGGGGCGCGGGGCGAGCCCGGGAGTCTCGCCGCGGTGCCGAGCGGCGGCCAGAGGGGATGGTAAAGGAGGAAGGGGGTGAGGGGAGGGGGTCTCGCTGCGGAGCCGCGGCCCCGGGACCGCCTCTGCCGCGCCGAAAGTTTGCGAAGTGCCTCGGCGCTGGGGGGAGCGGGGCGGGGGCTGCCCCGGCGGGGCTCCTCCTCCGGGGCCGGGCCTGGGCCGGGGCCGGGCGGAGCGGGGAGCGAGCCCCCAGCCCCGGAGCTGCCGCGGCTGCGGAGGGAGCGAGCGGCGGCCGGGCCGGGGTGCTGCGCGCAGGAGCCCGGGACGTGGCTGCGGGCGGCCCGGGCGCTGCCACCATGGGGCGGCGCGGCGGGGGCTGCCTCTTGCCCGCGCCTCCCCAGCTCCTGCTGCTGCTGCTGGGAGCGCTGCTCCGCGCCAGAGGTAAGCGGCTGCCGCGGCGGAGGGGTGGTCCGGCCGCCGTCCCGGGCTCGGCGGCGAGGAGCCGTTGCCCGGGCGGAGAGCCCTGCCCTGCCGCGCCGCTCACCTGCCCGCGCCCCCCGGGCGGGGAGCCCTGCCCTGCCCTGCCGCAGGACAAAGGTCCGTGCCCCGTGCCGCGCCCGGCCGCGGGGCTCTCGCCTTCTCCCCGCCCCGGTCGCGGCGGGCAGGAGCCGGCGGGGTCCCCCGGCAGGTCGGGGGCGCGGGTCCCGGGGCGGCGGCTGCCCCGGCCGGGCGGCAGCGGAGGGTCCCCGCCGCCCACGCGGCCGCTGCCCCCCGCGGAAGTTTGGCGGCGGCGGGCGCGGGCTTTGTTCCCGCGGTGCGAGCGGCGGGCCGGGCCGGGGCGGGCGCGCAGGTTGCCTCGGAGGCTGCCGTGCCCGGCGTGTCGGGACAGCCGCCGCTCCGGAGCAGGAATGCAGCCGCGCACCCGCCGCCACGGGCCCCTTAAAGGTACAGCCCGGCTCGGCGGCAGCGCCCCGGGCTACCTGCCTCGCCTCGCCTCGCCTCGGCGGGGAGCGGGAGTCCTCCCGCAGCGCCCTGGCCAGAGGGGGGCCGAGGCAGGAGTGGTACCAAAAATAGTGGCGAAGGGACGAGGGGAGGGGCTGGCTGCCGTCTTCGCGAGCAGGGGAGCAGTTCCATGAAGTCTCGGCGGTGAAAACTTAGCTTTGTGGTTGCTCTATCAACTGAAAAGCAATCGTCGATTCTTCCTCTGGTGCGGCAGTGCTTTATTTCACAAGTGCGCCCGGTGGAGGGGAAAACATCTAAAGGCTTCGCGGAATTGTTTATAAAGAGTTGGAAGGCTTTTGGGGGAGGGGTGGGGAGAGGAGATGCGTACCTCATTTCTCTCCCTTCGCTCCTTTGGCAGCTGCTGTATAATTTCACCCATCCGTTTTCTCGTACGCTACTCTGAAATTACAGGAAGCATTTGCAGTAG
The DNA here is from genome assembly GCA_009806455.1 of Tetrax tetrax. Classification (NCBI taxonomy): domain Eukaryota; kingdom Metazoa; phylum Chordata; class Aves; order Otidiformes; family Otididae; genus Tetrax; species Tetrax tetrax. The sequence goes on from WHYT01016192.1 coordinate 41,439, forward strand.
TGCTGCTGACCTCCATCATTCTACAAATATTGCCTCTGGGGCACAATCACATGGGGCTTGGGTTTCAAGTAATATTATTTCTTTTCTAACAAGAAACCTAGTTGCAGGAAGCTTTGAAGGAGGTGCTCAACCAGCTTGGAAAGGCTGAGTAGAGGGCTGCAGTTCTGGGTATCAGAAAATCTTAGAAAGCAGAAGTACTCCTAAGTTCCCAAGTGCCACACAGCTACTTAGCTGCAGTCTAGGGGCGACAAGGATCTAACGCACAGATCTTAGTGTAGTTGCAGATCTGGATGTGTTTTATTTTGGCTGTTACCCAGGTGCTCCTAGTTAATGTGTCTGGGCTGTTAACAGCCGTGTGGGGGACGTCTGATTGTAAAGTGCAGGTTTGTTCATAGGTGGTTGTGCCTTGATGTCTCCGGGACACTTTTTATGACAGTTTGTCTCTCTTTCAAGTAGTTTTCCCATCAGTGCGCTTTCCTGTATCCTCTTGTCAAATGAACATGAGTTAATGATTGGATGTGCCAGCTGCTTCCAGAGTGAGCAGAAAGATATGCTTTGCAATGAGAACACAATTCCTGAGCAATGTTTTTGCTGTTTGAAGCAAGGGGAGGTGTCAGAGAAGATGCCAAAGTTTGTGATGTGTTGAGGTGTTCTTCCCCTTAGCTAGAAATTTTTCACCATTGTCCCTTGGAAGTACCTACAGGGATGGTGTGCAGCTTAACAGTCATAAAGCATTCACGGCCACAGGGCTCGTAATGCCAAACAGGTAGATTGTTAGAAGCGCTTGGTCATTTACCACTGTACCTCAGTACAGGAGCAGGTAAAGCAAACAAGTCTGCAAGATTGACCTTTGACCCTCTTTTGGTGGATAGTGTCAGTTAAAACTGGAGAAGTCTGCCAGAAAAAAAAGGTCTGCAAGTATGTTGAGCTCTTGGAAAAGTGTGTTGCAGGTAAAAACAGGTATATAGAGATAATTTAAAGCCAATAGCGTGCACTGCTGGTGCATGGTGATGAAGAAGGGCCTGATGTTACAATGGTCTATGTTAGCATAAATACAGAATGTCACAGAACCTGTCTGGGTGATGTGATTGCCCTTCTGGCTCCTGGAGCTCTGCCAGAAAAATACATGGCTAGTATCAGAGTTTCACTCCCCAAACATCTTGACTACATTTTAGAGTCACAAACTTGAACATGATACCTCTATAAGTATAGTTTGCAGTGGGAATCACAATCTCTGCTACGTGTACCTGGCATTGCTGTTGGTTCTGTAGGTCTCAGACAAGTGCAAAATGCCCGTTTTCTTATTGTCAGCTTGAAGCTGATAATGTTCTGCTTCCTGGGTGTGCTGAGAGCGTTTACTGTTGATCAGGTTGGATGATATTCACAGATCTCAGCATCACTCTGAATAATCTTGACTGTTTCTTTTTGTCAAAGTGGTGACATCACTGAGTAACATCCCCACTCCTCTAAAATGAAGACTAAGGTGCTGCAGGAGGCTGACAAGTGATGGTGTTGTGGGTTTTTTTTGTTTGTTTTATTTTGTTTGCTTTCTTGTTTTTTGTTTTGGTTTTTTTTTTAGAAAACAATTCTGTGTATACTAAAACATAGTAGCATTAGTGGAAAAGTGTAAAGTATGAATTTTCCAGTATGAAGTTAACATTATAATTTCATTTATTTAGTGTAGATAAGCAATTTTCTTTTATATACTCTTTCCAAAAGCTTTCAGTTCTATGCTTCAGCACTGTCTTCTGCAGAAGAGAATCCCTTCTTGCAACCCGGGACTGTGGGAGTATGTAGCAATCAAATTAATAGGTGCTTAGTTACATAAAGTGCTTGCATTTCCAGAGTGTCCTGTGAACCTTCAAGAGGGATATTCTGTTCATGTGGGCCACAAAATGGGATTTCAGAAAACTTGGAGCTGTTTCTCTACATTCTGTTATTGAAGTTACAGAAGAAAATGTGGTTGGAAATAAACATTATCCAGTTGTTTGTAGTTCAAACCAGAAGGCAGTACTTGCTATGTGTTAACCAGAAAAAGAAATTTTTACTCTTAAAAACCTGTAGTTCTCCAGACTGATGAAATTAACATTAAAAAAATAATTAAAACAGTCATTCTATGAGAATGATCTGTAGTCTGATAGTCCTCTTGAATCTTCCTGCACTCTTGTGAAATAGGCAAATATTATCCTTGTTTTGTAAATGTGGGAAGTGAAGTAGAAATTGTCTTGCCCAAGGCCAACTCCATTTGCCCTAGAACGCAACTTACCATTGAACACAATAGAATATATGCTTCATAACACTTATAAAAGCTGATAAAGAGATGTTATCTTGAAAAGCAGTCAAGGTTTTAAAAATAGATTTAAAAAGTAAGTGCACGTCCTACACCTTCCTTGAATTCCTCTGCTGCTTGTGACTTTTGTCGCTATTTCTCTTTCTAATAACACTTCTATTTCTCTTGGTGATGATCAAAAGATTCATAAAAACCACAGAAATTTTACTGGCTCTCTGTTTTAAAGGGTGAATTGGTAAGTAAAGTATTGTTAAATGTGTAAGAAAAGTGGATACTTTACATCTCTAGCCCTCTGTTATTTCCACCTTGGCTATCTGTGGTGTTATCTCAAAGGAGTTTACATGGTAAGGTTATAGATATACACACACACATAAACTGACCAATTTCTAAGATGTCTGGCTTTACCTGACACAACATCCAGAGCTGGAGCTCTGGCCTGCAGCAAACCCACTCCATTAATTGGCATACTGTATTTAGTGGCTGTCTGTGTTTCACACAAATCATGGTAGAGAACGCTAATTGTAACTGTTGTCCATGAATCTAGTGTGCTTGATGCTTACACTCTTGCTTTTTGTGTCTGTAGTGCCTGTGGTTCTTTGCCATGGCTGTTATGTTAGGCATTACTCCTTTATGGGATTTTGTTCTCTATTCTGTATGAAGACTGGGCACTGTAATGCTTCTTGAATCTCATATTTCTGTATCATCTTCCCTGTAGATTTCCATTTCCCTGTAATAAGGATGGGTACTATATGGATCCAGGGGCGTGTGAGTCTGTAGGCTTGTGGTTTAGTCATGTTGTATATCTGGTCGCTCTGGGACTGTTACCTTGGGAGTATTTGGCTGCCATCCTGTTGTGGATGAGTTCGTGTTCAGGTTTTTCAGCTTTCCAGGCGTTTTTTTTTTTTTTTTTTTGCCTCTGTTAGCAGAACTGCCTGTTAAATGCTGAAGTATTCCAGCCTGTGTATTTAGTGTGAAAGACTCTTGAGCTGCAGTCACTGTTTTGGTGAGGAGCAAAACTCCTTCTTGGCTGCCGTGAGCCTGGATGAAAGGAGACCCACTATGCAAGAACACAAAAATAGGTTTTCATAAAGACTTTATTAACATCAAACGGAGCGGATGTTTGTGGACTTTTGCCCTCCTAAATTGAGGATGACTGATACTCCTTACATCAAGGAATTATGTTTGTTGTTTAAAGTAGAAAAAGAAAAAAGGAGAATGAACAGTTGGGAGCCCAGTTCTGATGGTGTGAGATACGTGCCTATGGCAGGATGCTTAATGTTAGCACAGCTCTGGGTTGTGAAAAGTAATAACAGAAGCTTCTGTTTTTCACGGGGTTCTTCTTAGGTCATTAGATTTTTCTGTATTCAGCCACCAGTCAGCAAGTCACAAACCATTAAGATTAATGTACAGTATTTTATATGCATATTAAATGTTTGTACTGCAAACTGCAGTTTTGTAAAAAAGTGTGCGTCAGAAGACAGTGTAGACTGTTGTTTCTCAAATTGCTGTAGGTCAATAGCAACTTTCTGATGTTGCAGTACTCAGAACTAAGAAGCACCAGGTGTTCCCCCTGAATGGGTAATGGGTTGGGATGAGAATGTAATTCACCTCCCTGTGCTGTAGCGATGAGGTTGTTTAAAGAAATGTTGTTTGGCAAAGCTTCCAACAGAGAACGTGTTAGCCTGAAAACGGATCCCATGTTCTGTAGTGTCAAGGTGAAGTTTTACTTCTGGAGTTAAATTTAGCAGCGGTGAGACCTTATCGTGACTCCAGGCAGGGAGACCCCTCTCCTGGCTACCAGCATGGTGACTTCCTCCGTATGCCCTAGCAGGGCATAGTCTTCTGTGTCTCTTTGTTACTGCCTGACAGCCCCTCCCGGCTGCTGGAGCTTTCTGTTTCTATTGCATAGCAGCAGTTCTTTAATCAGAAATCTTGTTAGTATTCAAGGATAATTGATCCGACTCTCTGGTAGGGGGTGGGGACCCAGCCTTGCATCCTTCTCCCACTTGCCACCCCCAGTTTGACCCCTGTTGTCTCTTTGTTTTCTCCTGTTAAGTTTGTGCCAGTTGTGTGTGTGTGTGCTGTTTTTCCAAGCAGCCTGAAGTTGGCCGTAACCAAGAGCAGCAGTTAAATAGAGCCCGATTTCCCCGCTTCCTGGCGTTTAGTTGTTCGGCTCCATTTTCTGGTCTTCTGTGTTTTTGATTTGCGGAGAAGGAACTTACTTGGTGCCCCCGGGCATCTCTTAAACCCATTAGAACAAACTCCATTATTTCACCGTACTTAGAAATCCTCCTCCTTTAGTCCCAGCATCCATAAAAATAATGTATCCTCTGTAAGGCCCTCTGGAAAATGTTTAATAGGATCTTTTCAAACTCAAGGAGAGTTCCAGTTGGGAAGGGGGAGGGGAGAAGGCTAATGGAAGATCTGACTGCGACTCGCAGTAAGCCCGAACTTGGCCTGTGTCAGCTCTCCTTTCACCTCCATGCTGAGGCAGTGCTGAACAGAGCGGATCCAACACTGGGATCAAAGCTGGAAACAAAAGGCTTTGGGAGAAAAATTTCCCGTCTGGCCAGGAGGCAGCCACACAAAGGTGGTGCATAATTTATCATTCGAGGTTTATTTCTGCTGTGTTTCTTCTTGGAGAGGGAACGAAAAAAGAAGTGACTCTCCTGCTGTTTTGAAGGGGATAAGTGATGGCTTTGGAGACTTGAGGCAGGAAGGGGCTAGAGATACCGTGGAAAAACTTTTTCAGTGCAGTCTGTACCCAGCTCCTCTCTTCTCAGACATGGTCAGACATTATTTCTGTTGGGGAGGAACCCTATTCTTGCCTTTTGAAGTTTCAAAGAGTTAGTACTTTTAACTTCTGAGGTTATTCCTAAGTCTAAGTGTATGGAGTGGCGCTGCTCTTGGCAAACTCAAGTTCCTTGAATTTCTGAGTTATCTTTCTTACCTTAAGGATCGATCTCAGTGCTATGGCTCTGTGTAACATGGAGGAAGAGGCTATGTTTGCCTCAGAGGGTTTGTAGGCTAAATTAGACATCGGACATCTGATGAGCATTAGGAATGTGATAATTCTAGTGGGACAGATAAGGTCCAATATTAAAATAGCATAGCCTTCTAATTAAATTTCCTTTAGCTTTGGTTTAATGGGAAAAGCTTCTGAAAGTTTTTCCTTCCAATCACTTCTTAGTCAAGGATAGAGAGGGGTTTTTGGGTAGGAGTTGGCCTCAAAGACTACTGAAAGCTGGTAACTGTGGGAATAAGGATGAGGAAGCAGATGCAAGGGTAGTGTAAACCATGAGAAGAAGGGAAGGGGATATAGAAGTACAGGTATTAACAGAAGCAAAGATAGGCGTTTTGGAAATGAGAGCCAAAGACTTGGGTTGGCAAAGGAACAGAAGAGCCGTGTAAGGAGATCCAAGTGGAGTAATTATATGAGATCTGATGGCAGGAGGAGTTGTTAATTAGGCAGTATAAAAGATGGAAGTTTTGAAAGTGAAGACGAGCATTGAGCAGAATTTAATTGCTGAGAGAGGGAAATAATTATTTTAGTAATGCTTCAAAGGAGAAAGTGACAACTTGTTAGTGACACTCAACAGTAGAGTCCCTGGACTGACTTTATGAAATATCAGGAGTTCAGCAACGGGGGCAGAGGTGGAAAGGGAAACTCATAGTGGCATACTGCTGAGATGCTGAGCCCATAGGATCGAGGTGGTGGTGATGGAGCTATCTGCAACAGTGGAATGTGGGACCTGTCAGGCTTAGAAGCACATACAGCCAGAAGGATTTTTGAGTAAGATGTCTGGGAAGATATTTTGGAGGAGAGTCCTGTATGGAAAAGTTTATAAAAACTGTATGAAATGGGAGGGCAGAATTGAGGAGAGAAGCTAGGAAGTTGGAGATGATTGCCTGGAAAAAGGTGTAATGTGAGAATAGGAGGTTACTCTGGGTTTGGACAGGAGTCTGGGTACCGAAGCGACAAGACTGGTGGCAGAAAATAACACCTTTCCTGAAAAAGAAGGCTACTTTTCTTCCTCTTCTCCATCAAGAATTGCTATGTGAAGGAGTGAGTCACTGGTGAGAAGTGTTAAAACATAAACAAATGATGTTCTCAGCCTCCTTCTCTGAAAGGTTCCTGAGAAGCATTGTGTGACTATGCAAGAAAGTTAGAGGGAAATACGCACTCTGCTCCTTTAGCCTGAATCTCCAGCTCCGTCAGTTCATTTGACTTGGTGACAGCTGGTGGTGTCTGGGAGAGGTTCTTGCCTAAGGTGTAGCCATTCACTGTAGCAGAACCGTGTCTTATGGGATCTAGGATTAGAATAAAATAAAGACACACCCTCATTTTTTTTTTTTTTTCCCTTAGTGCTCCCACCCAATTTTAGTTCTGAATTTCCATAAGTGCTGAATAGTCAAATCTTTTCTTTGCAACTATGAGGGCAGGGAAAAAAAAAAAGAGAACTCTCAGGATTGTAATTTCCTGCTTCTGTTCCAAGCTCCTGAGGATGAACCAGGAGGTGGGATAATTCTCTGAATTAAAATTGCATTTGTTAAGAGCAAGCCAGCTTTATTGCTGTCCTTTCTTTGTGATTCAGAGTTTGCAACTTCTTCAAGCTTGACAAATTTAGGAAATGAGGTTTTTGAAATTGTGTTCTTCTCACTGTGATTTTTGAAGCCTGTTACTCTTGAAAAGCCTGAGTTGAGTTTCTTTCTTACGGCTGGAGGATATGCCCCTAATTTGTGCTGCCTTTTTAAAAGGGCCTTGATCAGCATAGCACCTATTAGCGTGAGGAAAAACATAATGGGTCTGGCTGTGAGAGAAAAGTGGAGAGTTTGTGGCATAGGAAAGGGAGATAGATTGGAGGCTGCCATTCTGGAGGCTTTAATAGCCAAGAAGCAGGAGAGGATAGTCATTGGCAAACAGAAATACTAGTGGCCTATCTGCTTTTTTTTTTTTATTTTTTTTTATTTTTTTTTTGTCAGGGATCTCAAGCAGAAGTATTTGGTGTCTAAATCTTAGCATGATGTGGGAGTAGGTGGGAGACTAAGTTGGGTCTCCTGACAAGGGCACTAGTCATTGCCCTGCAGACAGGCAGTTTAGTGCAAGGGAAGAGCAGGTTGAATTGAGAGCTGTATCCATGTGGAGTCAAAGTGGAGAAGGAATTTTTCTTGCGCATTGAGTTGGAAACAGGGAAGGACTGAACTGGGCTGGTTGGTGAGGTTACTGCCCTTTGCTATCTTTGCTAGACCTTAGGGAAGGCTGCCCCTGGGTCTGACTTCTTTGCTGTACCAGTGAACAGCTGCTGCAAGACGGTGTTGACTCATGAAGAGCTGATTCATGAGCGGTTAAGATGTCTGCACCACAAGGGTGGTAACCTCGTGTGTTGTCCCAGTTCAGACTGTCACTGCTCATGAATCAACACCCTCCGTAGGCCTTCTTTGTTCGTGGCATTTTTGAGTGCGAGGAAAATTTCAGACCTGCAGTCAGCATTACCTTATACAACAGAAGGGATGTAGGCCTTTTGGGTGTTTTTGGTTTGCTTGATTTTTTTGTGTTGTTTTTTGGTTTTGTTTTTTTTTCCCAGGCCCAAGGTTCTTTTATCCGTGGAGCAGGTGAATGCCCTGCCTGTGCCTCAACTCCTCCAGAAGGGCAGATTTGTCAGTTTTGTGTCTTTGGCAGTTTCGTTGGGTAATTTCTATGCTACTAGTACTCTAGTAGGACAAAACAACCTTGCTGATCCCTGTCTTCTGCAGCCTTCAACTACAAACTTCTTTGACTTGAAGTGGCTCATACCATTACAAGAGAAATCCATTGTTTCTCTAAGGTTTCTCTTGTTTGTGACCTGCCTCCTGTGAACTGGAAGCTGAGGAGCTGTAATCTTCTGTTGCTCTTAGTGCAAATTCCAGACTAGAACAAAATAAACTAATTCCTTAGGTTAAGTTTTCATGTCAGTCGTCCCTATAAAATGCTTTTTCATACTTTCTTTTTTGCTTGTTATGGTTAGTTCTTCACCTAGAAGTCTTCTTCAGAAGTCTGAGACCAAACATTGAAGCTGGAAAGCAATGTCAAAAAAAAAAAGAAGGGATAATTCCTGTGATACTTTGTAGTAACTTATTGTTGGTTGGTTGTGATGGAGAAGCGGACTCTTGATGATGCTACTGTGTATACAGGAGGAAGAAGAGAAGCTCAGATTATTACTTTCAGAGAAATGACCCATGAGCAATTTTTGTGATGCAGATCACTTTAGAACAGACTGGCAGGCACTTGCCTGCTTTAAACGCTTGGCAAAACCCTCTGTTTAGCTTAATCAGGTATTTGAGGCCAAATACAACGTAGTCACAGTATAAAACGAATGGGAGATACAGAGCAAATTAAACCTATGTATACTCTATCAATTGTAGGATAAAAATAAACAGCACTCAGACAGAAGCCTTTGAGCAAGGAAGGGAGTGAGGCAGAGATGACAGCTTTGGTATGTACATCTTGACTTACCCGCTCAGGCAAAACAGCCTCTGAGCTCAGGCTTCCGATTGACTGGGACAGCTGCCAAAACACCTACGTTTGCTAGCTAATATATGCAGTGTGTTGGTCCTGCAGGTTAATCTGGGAAAGGGATGGAGTGATACCTGGGTTTGTTTTGGGCTTTTTCTTGAACAATGTCATAACAAGAGGCTTTGCATCCTGTGTGTCAAGCTCTTAAAAATAAACGTGGTGAGGATGCTAAAACTACCTATTACAGTGTTGTGAGGAGAGAGGGCCATTGGAGTTGTGCCACAGAAGACCAGATATGCCTAGGGAGCCAGCTTTTCTGACCTTGCTGGCTGCATCCCAAAGTCTTTAAGGTATGCGCTGCATGGCTCTGTGCTCTTTAGAGACAGGCAAAAGGGGAGTGGCTCACAGGAGGGAAATGACAGTAACTCCTTTGGGAGAGAATTATTCTACGGCAAGATGGGGCTGGACTGAGGTGGGCATGCAGGAAGATCCCTCTACAGCCCCACACTCACCAGCCTCAGCACCCCCTTGCATGCCTAAGGCACTGTGCCAGTGTGGCTGTGCTGGCTGTGCAGTGGCTCTAGCAAGTAAGACACATTTTGACTACTTAGACCATGAATATAATGCTGAGATTTTCCCTCTATACTATTTGACGGCAAACTAAACAGTTGACTCCCACAAGAATGAACTGCAGAGTTCTGTATGTTCTTACATTGTCACCAGAATGAAGTTACATTTTTATTTTCAGATGTGCAGAGGCATGATAGAACTACATCTATGAACTCTTTGTAGTGATGGCTGCAGTGGAGAACTGGAAGGATTTCCATTGCTGATCTTTGCATAAAAAGAATTGGTTTTGGTGCTGTCTCAGCCAAAGCAGGAAAAGCTCTCTCCACCTAAAAGTACTAGAGAACCATAGACTGAAACCAAATGAAAATGCTGTCCATTCCTATTTGCCAACTAGACTGCCACAAGTTGTTGCATGAAGTTATTATGCTTGCAGATAGTACCAAATGAAATGTGCAAAATCAAGTCAGACTCATACCAGATACTGAACTGGCATGTGCAACTTTGAGCTGGATACAGGGAGAACACCATAAATCAAACAGTAAATGTCTAGGAAAGAGAGGTAAAAGGAGAGACTGATGAGGAGATCTTGTAATCCTGTGAGTAAAATACAAAGGAAGGTTAAAGAGAACAAGAAAGAACTTATCTTAATAGAAATAAAACATTATTCCTTGAAATATTTTAATTTCTGTCGTTGGACTCCATGCTATTTAGCCTTCTCTGTTGAAACCTCTTGTGGAGGCAGGCACTTCATATGTTGAAGCTAGGTCTGGGAGAAACTCAAGTGTGCAGTCTCTTACATGTGGGTAACACTTGCAGAGCTTGTTTTGCCAATAAAAGCCTCTTTGAATTGGCTGTGGTGGGATGTGGTGCAAGTTATGATGCAACGTGAGGCTCTTTGTAAGTGCAGATTTTGATGAGAACTCGTCTCTAAAATCTAGTAATTTTGTTTTCTTGTTGCTGTTGTGAATTGGCTCCTTCCTTTCTGTGGTCCATTGTTGTATGGTTGATGTTTGAAAATGAAATGTCTTCCATCTGGTTAAGAAATTTGATTTATCCTTGGAGGCCCAAACTACTGCTTTTCCTAGTAGGAAATAAACAATGTTCCAACTGTCCTTAATTATCACCCACTTGCCTTCCTGCAGATCCATGTCTCTTGCAAGGGCACTAGAAGAAATGACTTATGGATCATGAATTGCACTTTTCCTGTCCTCTATTCCTTCATCTCTATCAACTTAGTCCTCTCCTCCTGTTTAAACTGTGTAAATTAAACATACTACTTGAAACAATTAAACAGTGGGCTGGACAGTGAAGATGTGGCTTGCCTGGAACACAGTCAGCGGCTTGTTTCAGATGACACTAGGAATGTGACTTACAAGGACAGGTTACTGATTCACGAGAAATGTCTTCAAAATACAATTTTAGAATAATAGAAATCCCGTCTTTTGGAATATCAGAACGAGAGGAATTTTTGTTCCTGCTGCCTTGTGCTTTCAGTAGACTTGATATCTCTCTGAGAGAGAGAAGTTTTTTTGGTGAGGGTGCTAGGATGTTGTCACTGCTGAGGATTGTTCTCTGCCCGCAATATATTTGGCTTGGCCTCTGGCTGCAGGGCGTCCTTGACGCATGGGGTGTGGTTTCATGTTAGGCCTAATCTAGTGTGACTGTGGGTTGCCTCACAGGAGCGGTCTCGCCCCCTTGTCCCTTTGATAGGTCTGTATGTGTGTCTGCTGGATGAATCGGTTCAGCTTGTTGATCTGTCACGGAACCAGCCTGCAAAATGGCAAAACCAGTGTCACCATGGTGGTATAGGCAAGCTGAAGAGAATTGCCCTTCAGTGAGCTGATCAGTATACGCCTGATAGAAAGATGGAGGGAGGCAAGACCAGCCTTCTTTTGGCACTGGCTTGCTGCTGCTTTGCTTTCCCTTAACAGTAATTTAGAAAGACTTTCCTAGAAACAAGGGGAAGTGAGAATTCAAGCCCACAATTCAGTTTCTGTAGCTCATGTAAGCATAGCTTCTTTATTCTGTATGTCAGTCTTAGTGTGCATTAGTGTCAAAGTGTGGTGAAACATCAACCTACAGATGTTGCAACTAGTGCAGTACATTAATTGGTGATGCCTTTTGTGGTGGAAACTTCTGTTCTTTAAGACTGGAAGCGAACACCTACTATCTTGTTTTACTTGGGCTAACGCAGACTTACGTTCTGATTTGTTGCCAGAGAAATTGTCAATCTAAATATGAAAAGCTTTATCCCCTTGCTAGTGCCTTGACTCTTCTTCCTTGGTCTTGCCTTTTAAATGACTGATGTGTAGCAAAGAGTTGGGTTTTTTTAACCCTTATTTGCAGAATCTGGATCTGAGTTTTGCTTGCTCTCCCCACCCCTCCCCACTGATGCAGTGGTGCGTCGTGGTTTGACAAGCCTGACCTGGCCACGCACACAAAAGGAGGCACGATGCCACCCTCCTCCAGAGCTGATGCACAAATGGCTGCGCTGATGCTAAGTGTCTGGTTAGTCAAAGGAAGACACAGCTAGCTGTTTGGAAACATAAGCTGCCTAAATGGCCATTCCTGTTTCTCCCTGAATGAATATGTGGCAGGCTGACGGGGAAGATCTACATGGGGTGAATGTCACACATGAATTGTCAATTGGATCATGTAATGATTCACTCTGATGGAAATCAGGGCTTCACAGTGTTACATGCAGTGTGTGCATATAGTAAGGACTTTCCCTACTCTGAAGAGTTCAGAATTTCTCCATGTAATAAATTGACAGATGTATTGAATAACAAGATAAAATGCTGCAATAAAATACTGGTTAACATCATAAATAGGGGCTCCACTTAAATGCTTTGCCTTTTAGTCTTTATGTTGATACTTCTTGTCCTGTCCTATCCATCCCCAAAATATCTTTCTGTCGAAGCTGCCTTTCTCTAATTTTTTTTGCCCTCTGGACATGCTGCATGCAATATTATCACAAGTAAATGGATGCATTTTGTTGTGTCTGGGGTCTGATACTGGGAGAGTGGAAATAGTTCTCAGATGTAATGCCCTTCTAAGAGGATCTAGTTGTTGTTTTCATCCTAGATAGTGCATGTTCCTGTTATCTGCCAGTGTGCTCATTAAATAGCTAGCATTAGTCTAATGAAGGGTGTCATATCTGAACCCAGCTCATAAAGATTTCTTCTGCCTTTGTGACTTTTCCACCCTTTCCTCTATCCTGCCCGTAGCAGCTCTTAGGGTGGACTGCAAATGGATATTTAACCATGTAAATCTATGATTCTAACCACAAAGGTCAAGAAATTTGAGCACAGAAGCATAACTTGGACTTGGTTAGGAATCCAAGTGTTAAAACCTGGATTCCTGACTTAGGATAGTTTAGCTGTGGCCAACTTTAAATAATAATTGTTGAATGTTCCTTTTTGCTGCTTTATAGCAGCAAGCTAAATTGCTGGGTAGAATTCTGTAAATACATAATTGGCTTCAGTGGCCGTATTTACTCAATAGCTTAAGTGTTTTAGTGTTTTTCCCCATAACCTTTGGAGATAATCTTAAGAATTTAACTGGGGAGTGTTCTTTTTGCAAGCTGTGACATAAAGGTTCCTTATGATTGTTGGGCCAGATGTCATAATGTTTAGGTCTTTTTTTGTTTGTGTGGGTTTTTGTTTTTTTTTTTTTCTTCTTCTCTCTTTCTCTAAGGATAGTTGACAACGTGATTTTGGAGTCTACAGAATCTTTTCTTGCAAAGGTAAAGAACTGAACCATGATGACTGGTTGCTTAAGAGCTGGTTTTTTTTTTCTGCGTAGTGAAATGGGTGGCTTTTTCCCAGATTAGAATGTTACATTTTTAAAAACACTTACTGTACTCAAGTGTAGAATGATCTAATTCACCATGTATATTCCTTTTCATAAGAATTTTCAGCACAGTAGCATGCCTATCCTATTTCTAAATGTACAAACACTTGGTAAACAGACTGTAAGCAGAAAATAACTCTTCAGCTGCTGTAGTAAGTGTGTCTGTAAAGCCTTAAACAGGAAATGACCCCAGCTTCTGTCAGTTTGGCTCTGAGGCCATGGTTCTGCAAGCAGTGAAGCAAAGGGAGGACTCAAACTGGGCTGGGTGAGAAGAAGTTGGAAGATCCTTCAGATTTGCATCTTTTCACTGCTCATCGCCCACTGAACCACTTTCCCTGATCTGTTTTTTACAAGGCTGCACAAAGCTGTGCCAGCTCACAGGGGTCATGGGACTGGGAGAAGGGGAAGGAGGGCTGGGAGCTCTTTAAGCTAGCACTGCTGATGAATGTGAAACCACAGTGTTGACGTTCCTTTCCCATTTTGAGTAAGTATCAGTGTGTTTCTGAAGGACCCGAGAGCTGTATTATCACTTAAACAGTCAAATCAAGGCCGCTTCCTATTCCTTGCTTATCGTGCACAGAAGAGGGTTTGTTTTGGGAGGATATCTGGCAAAGAAATCAAGAAACTAGGTTAGAGCGTGAAGGGCAGAAGATTTTATCTTCCCCATGGAAAACAGTCATGCTCTTCTGAGGACACGATACCTAAATCATCTCGTATGTGTTTCAGTTTGCCAAGTGTTTGTGCGGTCATAAGGAGGGACATGGGAACGATTTCCAGAATGCTGTTGCTATTTGTAATTCCACATTGTTTGATAGTGTTGTACAATAAAAAAATGGAGGGAGGGGGATGAACCTCCAAGCACAGTTCTCAGAATCTGGAATTAATGGACCACATTCAACCTTGGAATAAAGGACCAGGAAATGGGAAAGCTAACTGAGCTCAACCTCTGAGGTTGAGATGTATACTGTCATGACTGTAATGGTGTGTAGCTTAGTGGTGTACTGTGACTTCAGTAGATCTGATCTTGACTCATCAAGGCTTGTTGGCTGAAGGTCCAAATGTACCAGATGTTCTTACTTAGAGAATAATCTGTAGAAATAAATGTTATGTTCTTACAGTATCTGGGAATGGCAGTGTATGGTACCAGAAATATTTAGCAAATTTAGTCAAGATACAAACTGCACACTAAGGCCTTTTTCCCCACCACAGAAATACTTTTTTTTTTTCCTTCCTAACTTAAAAAAAAAAAAAAAGTCATTTTACTGCACAATCATTAAAATGGGTCGCTTCATTACTCTTCCACTTAGGAGTGGAAAAAGAGGGAAAAGGTCTGTGTCCAAATGAAAAAACCTCCCAGGAACTTCTCAAAGTAGATTGTAATTACTGGAAATAAAATTCAACTACGAATAGAAGTACCTAGATGAGTAGCCCTGGGTTCTGCTGCATCTTTACTGCTATCCAGTCATTTTAGGTAGCATTTATAGCACTGATGGGCTTGGGTCGTTCTTTGATCAGAGGAAGTACTCTATACTTGCGGAGTAACATCACTTCTTGCAATGCCCACAAAAAGCTTGGTTCAACTTTATTTGTCTGTTGTATCCTACTTGCCAAAGTACAGTGGAATAACAGAAGGAAAGTGGCTCTTGAGTCATCGCAGTAAATGTATCTGTAAGACTGAACAGAAGACGCCACACTGTCTTGTCATGGTTTTTGGTCCTGAGATCATGGTTCTAGCAAAAGGCAGTATGCCTGCATGTAGGCTCAACTTTTCCTCTGTAGGAAGAAGAGTTTAAAAGGCTTTTAAAGTGTCAAAAATTCTTCTTCCAGGGCAGAATGATGTATCTGCTGAAATGGTTTGTGGGTGTTGTGAGGAATCTGTCTCTTTTGTTTAGATATGCACTTCAGATCCTGGAACTTGCTCCAGGATGTAGTATCAGAAGCAGTTCTTAACAATATTGCTAATAGAGACTCTTTTCATGAGAAAAAATAGCAGACATCTTTAGCCTGTTTTTGTATGGAAGCAATGGTTATTTCAATACACGTGCATATCTCCTCACCCCGAAAACTGGTCCCAGAGAATAAAAGTTTGGTGAAAATGGGCAGTGCAATAAAGGGAAGGCACCACAGAAGCGACTAGGCTGTGAGTTAAGATTCCTCATGAGTTTGCATTTTGTTAAGACATGAAAGAATTGCCTCCCTCCATTTGGCAACAGATGCACCAAAATTGATTATTAGAGATAAATCCATCTGAAACTGGATTTGTTAGTTGTAGCTATTGAGATTAATCAGGTGTGCAAGCTAGAGTCTTGCTGGACATAAGCCTATTTCCAGGTTCCCAAGTAGTGGCAATGGTCCAAGCAGTTAGTTCACCAAGCTCGAAGATACTTAGTCCTCTCTTGTTAGGATGCAAAAGTCTTAAATGGGCTTTAATTGGGTTGCACTTTAGGACTGCTCAAAAGCTTTGGCTGGTTTAGTATGTGTCCGCTTGGCTGCAGAGTGATATTTCTGGCGAGAAACATGTTAAACTCATGTTCTGAGCTAACTGGCTGCTGGCTGGCTCTCAAAGATGAATGAGAGGTTTAGGGTGGGGTTTTGGTTTGGTTGGTGGGTTTTTTTGGGGTTTTTTTTTTTTTTTTTGGTTCAAACTCGTGAAATTTTTGGACTGGATTTTATTTGTTAAAGTTCTGATATTGTGCTCATCCCCAGTTTAAGGGTCCATGGAGGCTGTGCTCTCTTGTGTAGGATATAAATAGGATATCTGAAACTGCTACTAGTGATCTGCCCTCTGCCTCTGAATAGCTGAATACGAGGTAAAATATTGCTGAATGTCACAGTTTATACCCTGGCAACTTCCATTTATTTTAGCCTGCTGGATTATAAACTGGTGCTTTAGGAGCTGTGCACAACTGTCCTGAGGTAATACGTTGCCAGATAAGATCCTCTGGATTGCTGGGTCTAGTCTGATTGAACTGGAAGGAAGCTGCAGGCGTGACGCTCTTTTCCGTCTAGAGGCTCGAATCTTTTGGTCTTCAGGCTGTGTGCCACAGCCTTAGCCTGGCCAGGGCAGAAGCTAGCTGAGGGGTTTTGCTGAGGGCAGGGAAAGGAAGGAAAGATATCCTGTGTGCTTCCAAACCTCCTCAGCGTCTTGGAGCATAAAAGAGACATTTTTAAATGCCATCTGAACCAGTTCTGATGGTCCTCCCTAATTAGTTACATCAGAAAGGCCAAGGATCTTTACTTCTTTTACTAATTTTTTTTTCTCCTGCCTTTTCTTTTTTTTTTTTTTTTGGTTGTTGTGTGTGGATTTTATTTTTGGGTTTTTTTTTTCCCCCTTTTGTCTTGCTTTCAGTTCATCCATCTGCATCTGGTCTTGCCCAGGCAGCTGCTGCTCTATTTGTATGTTCCCTGGGGGAGCTCTGGTGCTCCTTTAAGATCTCCTGTTGCTTTGGGAATTCACCTTTTAGCCATGGTGCTTCATTAGCCTCTCATTTATTTAGACTGTGAGAAAAGATTTCCCCTCCCAAAAAGCAGAAGAACGAGTTTCCAGCAACATCTGCCCGAAAGAAGAGCGTCTCTATGTAAATAGAGCAGGTTTTAAAGCCTCTTGCTATTGGCAAAGGAGCGGCTGGGGAGTTTTTGAAGGAATATTGTTCGACTGGGTTGGCACTAGGAGGCCCTTTGGAGACGAAGGCGGAAGAATTCTCCCCTGCTCTTTCTCACCCAGGGAAGGGTTGCACGTCGGTGAGTGGACGCTCTGTCCCTGTGCACCGTTGTCCTCCTCTGCTGCCTCGATCTCGGCACAGTCGCTCCTTTTTTTGTTGCTGCTCGTGAGACAAAAAGAGCCATTTGGGATTTTTCGACCCATCGAGTTCTGCCTTTCCTCGTGTTTGCCTGCCAGGCATTGTGGGAGAGTCGTCCCCTCTGCAGGCGATGGTGGGAACGGCCCCGGCCTCACTTATCACCAGTGACAAATCAATGGCAGCCTTCAGAAAGCTGGCCCCCAGGATCCCCGCTCAGCCCAGCTCTGGAGCAGTGGGAGGCTTCCCGGGCGGATAAAGGGCTCCTTACAGCTCTGACTTGTTGCCTTAAATCTAACTGAGGAAACCTTTTCATTCTCTTCGGCAGCGGCCCCCTCCCCTCTTGATTTGTCTTGGGGAAGGTGGTGGCTGGTGGAAGGGGGGCACTTGGGGAGGCGGGAGAGACGGGACAGGGGGAGAGTTGGAGTTTGTAACGGTTTTTCTGTTTCCCTTTCACAATAGTCTGGCTAGTGCATGCAGAGCTGGGCTCACAAAGCCTCCCCAAAGTGCCCGGAGTCCCGCAGGGCTCCTCACAGTGCAAGTTTGCTGTGTGTATTCCTACCAACAATACAGCTAGGGCCAGCAACAGGCTCCAGCTTTGGGCAAATATTTCTACAGCTTTTCTTAATTGCTTTTGAGGGGAAGAAGTTGAGATGGGTTTGAGAGGTAGGAGGGGGAAAGAAAATTTGTATGTGCAAGGGAGAGGAAAATAGATGGTTAGAGGGATTTATTTCTGGCTTCTGCAGTCCAGGCTTCTAAGCGAGCCTTTGTCAGCATTCAACATCCACGCTAAAGCTAGAGAGGGCTTGGGGGGCATCAGTGTTGGATTTGAGGGAGGAGGGAGATTTAGGCAGACAACACACAATGGTTTGGGCTCAGCCAGTCTCCTTTTTCTGTTTTTCTTTTAGTAGGAGACATTGGCTGACAAGCCCCTTCTGGGTGGTTTCATCCAAAGCATTGGTGTAGGCTGAAAGCACAGCCTTTTCTTGTGCTAAGTATGTGTAGCTTATTTCTGCTTAACTGTTGTGTATGTTTTTATTCTTCAGATGTTCCCTCTACTACCTGTGAATGATCTCTCAATTTCTAGTTTATTTGATCTGGGTCCCAGCTCCAGGTGTGGAAGAAATCAGAGAAGTGATGTCTCTTTTAAAGCAAACTATTGCAACTTGACTGTCTGATAGGTTTTGGCCTTGGGAGTTCCCTGAGCCCATTACTGTAGTCCTGGGATAGTCGGGTTAGCTTGTATCTGTGTGCTGGTTCCTTCCCCCCATTCTAAAGCTGCAGTGGAACTATCTAAACAGCATGAAACTGCCTTATTTTATCAACCAGAGATCATATGAGCCCACTTCTCCCTAGCATTATAGAGAAAAAGTAACGAGGCCACCTCCTTTAAACATTCCATTCCATCCCTGCAGGACTGGCAGCAAGCTTGGCATGGCCACAGTTTGGGGCTAAATTCTTACGTTGGCTAAGCAGTGTTACATGCATTATTTGCTGTATATTAAAGACTGAAATGTCATCTTAGACCTGATGCTCTTGTTATAATAGGAATGATACCAGAAGCTTCATCCTTGTTCCAGATGTATCATGTCAGAAAGAAAATTTGGGCAGGAGATGCTTACCTGTGTCAGTATTCTCCCAGAGCAGGGAGTACTTTTGCTTTAAGGTCATAGTTCCACAGATGCTTTACGCTGAGTGTAGCTATGGGCAGCACATATGGAGACTGGACTTCCTGAACTCTCTGGCCAAGACTCTGGCTCATCTTCCATTTCCAGTCAGTTAAATCCCAGCAAAATTTCCAGATTGAATCCAGTCTCTAGGTGATCAGCAGAACTTAATAAGTAAAGGCTTACTCTGTGTCAGTGTGTGGGAGAATATGCAGGATGAGGGAAGGAAAGACTGCTGTGCTGTAGTAAAGCTCGCAGTAAAGTTCTTAGCATGCGTATAGCCAATGCTTTTAAACAAAGGACATCCCTGCCTCTCATTTGGAGATGAAGGTAGAATAAGAGTCCTTCTTTGTAGGAAGAAATTACTAATATTCCAAATACAGACCTGGGTCAAAATAATGTACGTAACTGTCTTTATGGAGATTTTCAACCATGCTCATCCTCACTGGTATCTGGTGACTGGCCCTTTCTCCTCTATTATTAATGATATAATATTTGTAGAAGCATTCTGTCCTTAGGGCATCACAACTACAAGCAAGGCAAGGTTTGTAGGGAGAGAGAACAACTTCAGTTAGACCGGCTAATAAGGCTGGAAAAAACCAGACAAGCTTGTGGGAGCAGTTTTTCCTGAAAATTAAAATAGAAGCCTAAGTCTTTAATTTAAAGTGCAAGTTGAGAGCAGTTACTGTGAGTTCAGCTTGACTGTGTTAGTGAATAGAAATTCAAGAGAAGGTTCCTAATACCTCTGGAGTAGAAGGGGAGGATGTATGGGTGCTATAGGGGCCAAGCCTGCGCCAATCCCTACCTGATTTTCGCTTTTTTTTTTTGATTGATTAAAATTTGGCCAATTTCTAACTTTCCGGGCTGAAAGTTGAGGGAGAGAGAGAAGAATTTCTGCTTAAAACTGTCTATGAAAGTTCAGGTACAAATTATTCAGTAAGTTTTTGGAGAGATAAGATTAGAGAGAAAATTGTTTTAGTTGGGTTATTTTTCTTTTTTTTCCTCTTCAATGTTTAACATCTTGCCATCATACAGAAAAGGTTTAAGAATGCTTATTAAGCCTCTCATGTTCCAAAAAATACAAAAATGCAGAAGGGGCTTAAAGATTGTTTGGTTTCTTTGAAATTCACCTATGCATAGTGGAGTTGTAAATATTTGAAAATTGGTACTTGTATGTGCTGAGTAGGAGTTAAAAAGCCTGACTGCAAAAGCCTTTTTGACTGTCCCTGCAACAGACATTGACTGTCCAGTGTCAGGCTTGAACTGAACTGGAGCTCTGCTCCGCTTGTTCCCCCAAGCGAAGGGCTGCAGAGGAACTGTAGTCAGTCTAGGGGCTGAGTGCCCCTTTGCTGGCCTGCAGGCGGTGAGGAGGAGGAGGAGAAGCCTATTTCTGCACGATACGGTGCGGTATTGAAGATCGTGTTGCAGTGCAAGAAATAACATGGAGTTCCCTATGGAGCTGAGTCTGTCATCCCACAAGGCCGTAAAGTGGGTGCGCACAAGCAGTGCAGCTGTGTGGTGCCAAATACTGAATAGTACAACCTGTCTGCCTGTTCAGATTCTTCCAGGTAATTTTGAAGGGTTAACTTTTTGCTAGCTCTTTTCCATCTGGATCACTTAGCTGCTCTTTTGCAGTCAGCTTGCACCTGGCTTAAACTTGGGTATGCTGCTCAGTGGGAATAGAGAGAAAGGTGACTGTGTTTGCACCTGATTTGGATTAGGTTTGAATTTCTGGACATTTTTTGTGGGGGGAAGGAAGACAAAAATTCAGGAAGAAAGAGTAGCACAAGAGAATTGGACTATGGAAGTAGGGAAGCTTGTTAAGAGACAGAAAATAGATGAGGGAATGCGGGCAAGTGGAAGGTGGGTTCTGGGTAGCAGGTGTGAGATGGGAGACTCTGCCTTGCACTTTCTTTTCCTACATCTAGCCTGCCCATCTTGCTCCCAAGTCCCACTTCTCTGTGGTGGCTCACCCACAAAGCAACCTGTGTCTTTCAGGTTCTTTTTAGTTGCCTTTTCTTAGAAAAAAAAAAAGAGACATGCAAGTTTGAGCGGCGTGAGGCCCATCTGTTTGGCATGGTGTTTTACTTTTATACCACCTGTGTTTGCTCCCCCTTCCTCCTGCTGTGTTTTACGAGCATCCAACACTTCAGCAAACCATTCCTTGGCTCTTCAGGGTGGACACCTAGGAACAGAGGTTTCTGGCTTGAGACTCTGGCTGTCTGAGAGCTACAAAATGTGCGTGATGAAACCATTCACAGCAGTAAGATGTGAAGATAAATGAATCGGTGTTTACGGACTGCTTGACTGTTATGGTGATGAATACCATATAATAAGTTTACATTCATTTCAGGACTTTGTGCTGCAAGTAATGTGGGGATTGTGTGCTGTCATAAAGTGCAAAACAGGCCTATTAAAAGCTGTGCAGGTGAATTTAATTCTGGGATTTCATTAAATCTTTTTTAAACTTATAATAGATTCTAAATGTTCTGTGTAATCAATAGCAGCTGGATTTATTTTCTTCTGAGGCACGCTGTGTAAGATCCTATCTTTGCCAGACTGTTGCTCAGTTCTGCGTAGCAGGAAGCAACACTTGTAAATTCACACCTATAAAAGTAAATTTACTAAGATCTTCCAGGTTCTGTAATACTAGACCTGGTCCCTTGTTTCTCTTTGATGGAGAGAGCTGATGTTGGCGAGTCACAGTGTGTCTTTTAGCGTACTGTTTACTGCTACCTCTGTGGTTAACCTGTTCCTCATGGAACTGATGCATTTCTCACTCTGGTGGGGAATATACACGTGTGTGTGTGTGTGTGTATACATGTATATGCTACAATATTATTTTTTCCTTGGAGTTGTCCCACAGCATGTTCCTTCTATATCTGCTCCTTCAGGAAGAGGAGATCCAAGTCTCTACTAACACTGCGCTTGCAGCCTCTTTCAGCCTCTTTTGACCCATTCCTCGGTGAATGAGAATGTTGAGTAAAGGCCACGGGTCTGCACACGAAAAACACAGGGAACATGAGTTGAGATCCATGTTAATTTCCCCCCGGAAACTGCCTCTCTGTAATTACAGTTCCAACATCCTCCAGGAGAAAAGGGCCCTGTCCCCCCTGCAGCCCCCCTGGCAAATTCGATGCTCCTTGTGGCAGGGAAACCAGGCGTGGAGCGGAGCGGGTCAGCTGGGGCCTGAGAACGCTCCTCTTCTGTGTCTTCATGGCAGGAGGGGGGTGGGGCCTCTTCCTCTCCGCAGCCCCCTTCTTGTGCCTTCCCCCAAATCTCCCAAGTAAATACAATTTTATTTTATTATATTGCTGCTGATCTGCTGTTGTTTTTCATACAAAAAAGGTGGAAGGGGCAAGAAGGAACGAAAGAGTCTGGCGACAGGAAGAGATGAATTGCTGAAGAATGACACTGGCAGGGACTATTGTTCATTTTAACGCTGGAGCAGGAGCAGAGAGAAACGTTCACACGCCATTCTTGGGCATCCTGCTGGGCAGGCAAGGAAAGGGGCATTCCAGCTGGTCATGAGATTTGGCCAGACAGATTGAATTGGGCTGAATAGAGTGCGTGCCATTTTTTATTATTATTTTTTTTTCTTATAAAGAAACTCACTGATTAATTGCAATGGAACCTGATTAAAGGGAGAGCCTGAAACCCGCATAGACATTACAGACATAAAGCTATCAACCTACCAGCATGTGATAACTGGGCCTTAACCCTTTACGAGGCTCACGGGGGAGCGACACGCTCACCGGAGTCAGCATCACCCAGTCCATGTTTACATGTTTGTGTGAGAGAGGGCTTCTGTCATTTGGTGAGGGAGTTGTGTGCACAGCAGGAGACTTGTAAACAGACTGTGTCTCATGAAAGACAAGTGCCTGAAGAATGAAAATAAGGTTTAGGGGTATTTTGTTTGTGGAGAGGTTGTATGGGGATTTGCTCAGATGTTGTTGGCTGTATTTTAGTAGTTTTGCAGAATTTACCAGCCCTTGTCCGTATCTTTCTCCTTCTGTGCAATCTTGAATACGACAATAGGAAAAATCTGTGAAGAGAACTGCAAAGTTCCACAGGCTCCTTGGGGATTGTTGCAAACAAACTCAGTAGAAACATTAAATACCCCTGTAGTGGTTATAACATTAAAAAGTAGGTAAGTATTTAAAGGAATGCTGTAATCTGTGTGAGAACAAAGCTGTAGTTCAGCTGAACTTGGAGACTGATGTGGAGATTGAAAGTGAATGGACAACTTGAATGTACGTTATCTCAGCAGTGATAGGATGGAATTTCAAGATGCTTAGAGATCTCTTTCTATGAGTGAAAACTCTCATTTTTATTACATATTGGTTTCATTTCAAATTTGTGGGAAAAAAAGTCCATGTTATGATACTTCTGGTTTTCTTTAACCTATTTTTTTACTCAGCTAATTCAGTGACTGGACATGGTTGAATGCCCTGTGCTCACTCTTGCTTCTTTAACATCATGTTTGTCATTTGCTTCCTCTGTTGAGAAGCACAGATGATTTATTCAAACAGACTCTTCAAGCTTTGAAAGGGGTTACTGTGTCGCAGTGTGAGGAGATTGGGGGGGGGGCAGTAAACACTTTTGCCCCCCAGCAATGTTCAGCTTCAAGTGTGACACAGTAAAGAATGACATGTAAATCTCTAATGAGTATGCTCTCCAGTCGTTTTATCCTGTTCTATAGCACTCTGCGCACATGTGCACCCACTGGCTTGGAAATGTTTCTGTAGAGAGGTGGAAAGAGCGGAGATACGGTTGGAGCAAACAAAGGTCCTTTGTGGACCCTGGGAAGATGATAGAGAGATTGCTTTTTCCTATCTGAAGCTCCTCATTCCTTGCAATCTCTCCAAGTGAGAAGCAATTGTGGAGGCAGAAGGAGCTTTCTGAGATGGAAGTTGCTGATGTTCCTTTTTGTTGTCCTGCATCTCTGGTTGCTTCCATCAAAAGCTACCAATGCAGGTTGTGTCCTCGCTGGCTTGGCTTCACAGGAAGTAACTGTCAAATGAGGGACTCTTCATGCTCAGCTCCTTCCTCTTGGGAAAAGGAGAGAAAAGAAAAGTAAAAATGGGAATATCTTTAAACTCTCTTTGCATAGACATTTGTATTTAAGTGTTCTAGTATTCATGGGAAGAAGGGCATCGTGATGAGTTCTTACAATTCATCAGTAAAATGGAGACCAGCGTGAACAGATAGGATCTTGCACTGTTTTCACTGCATCCTCTCAATGAAAAGACAGCCTGCTTCTGCAGGCAGCTGTGTACTGCTCCCTCCGAGAACATGGGATCTGTCGAGATCCCAGCCAAGGAAACTGGAAATACCTATCTGCTCTTAGCTGACCAAGGATGAGAATCAAGTTTCATGATAACTCAGCATTGACATAGCCAGCAAGTCAGGAATAACAGTTTCCTCAGATTCTCATTCTGTATTTTGAACGCAGAGAGGAAGGTAGATGACAACCACTGTTGCTGCAAAAAAAACCTGTGAGCAAGTGGGACCTAAAAAGTCTGCTGTTCACACAGCTAAGTGGGAGTTGGATGGGAGAGTCACTTCTGCACAGAAATCTTCTTACTTGTTGCTCACTTCCCATGACTTGCTGCTTCTGTTTGTTTGTGGCTTCCTCTCCTTCCTCCCTGCCACCTACTAGCCCTGCTGTAGTCCTTTCCTGCAGCTCTGTTAACGTTTAACAAATTTCCCTCCAGTTCCTATGTTTCTTTTGGCTGTAGCTCAAGGCAAACTCCCCAGATCCAAAACTAATTTAGGGCTCAGAGCAACAGTAGCGTTTAAATGTTGGCTTTGTGCCATCAGGCAGGCAGCCTCTTCACTGAGAAGAAATCTAATTCCAGTGTTTATTAGATCAACAGTGGCCTCAGGGCTGGACTTCCTTTAATGTTGGCCTTTTAATAACTGTAAGGCTAATACAGGAACTTGGGACCCCCAGGATGGTCTCAGGAGCCTGGCTCTGACCTTTTTTTTTTTTTTTTTTTTTTGGGAAGCAGGACTTGGATCCAACTTAATTTGGGTCAGGGAGCATAGGGGAGCAAACTGGTGAAGTGGAGCAGGAGGTGTTTTTTTGACTTCCCAAGCAGTGTGTGTAAATCCTTCCACATTTGTGCAATAGTGACTTTGATTTCCTGCAAGTTTGTTTTAACGAGCTCTCTGGGGTAAGGACCTAGATAGGGCCGGGCAAATTGTGCCCTGGTTAAGAAGTGGATTGGGACCATGTAGGATCTGCATTAATTTCTCAGTTTGGCCACAAGCTCTTTGGGAAGTCACTTAGGGCTCAGGTTTCCAAGTATGAAGAGTGCCTGTGGTGGGAGGTATGAGTACTTTGTAATACTGAGAGTTAGGTTTAAATCTGTTTGGCCAGATGTGTAATGATAGTTAAATGTCTAATTTTCCACTGATTTTAAATGACTTAGGCACACAAGTACTCACAGATCTGTGCTGTTTGGCTTCCATTTTCAGCTTCTGAATTGAAGATAATACTTCCCAGCTTTTAAGAGGTGCTGAAATTGTTCATTAGTAGAAAAAAAAACACATTCTGACACTGTAGTGGTGGAGGCCACACACATATCTACAAAGATGTGGTTCCATAATTGGGCCATTTTGCTTTCTGTGTATCTTCCTTCCCCTGCCTCAGTGCTGTTGCTATTATTTCATTGAAGGTGAAGGTGGAACCCAATGTGAACAACATGAAATTGGCTGTAAGAGATCCTCTGGTGCTTTCCACTGTTGTGGTTGATTTTTCTGGGATATGAGTATGAATGAACTGTGGAGCTTGCAGGTTTGTAGAAGCAGCACCTGAGATTTCCAGTTGAAGCAGAAGAATTTTGTGACCACTTTCTAAATGTTGCAAAGGAGTCTGAAGTCCAGGTGCTATGGGACGTGTTGGTTGGTGCTTTGTGAGCTGTCTAGAAAGCAAACGAATGCGGGTGGGCTGAATAGGGTCTACAACATAGCTGCCTTGCAGTAATCCCAACACTGATGTTCTTGTTTCTCCTGTTGGCAGTTCTACTGGAAAGAGTTTATGCTATCTGAGCCCATAAAACATATTTGCATTAAGCATGTGTTTTTGAATGCACTTGTATATATATGTGTGTGTGTATCTATATGTATAAAAATTTAAAAATGTTACTGGTAAAGGCTTCTTTTTTACTTTTAAGTTAATCCAGTTCTCTGGTAAGGCTGCACAGTCGCTGTGATGTCTCTGTGGTTCTGTGGTACATCTCTCTTTGCCAGTCCCAGCCCTGTTCTTCCAGCTCAGTCTGGCCAGTTAATAATTGCCCCTTTGCTGCTCATCGTCTGAGGGCAACATAATATCATATGTGGGGTTATTTTTTAGAAAACAACATACAGAACAACTTTCTTTGTCCCAAGATAGCTCCATTTATCTTGTGGTTTGTGCTTTTGAAGTCCTCCTGCCTGTGGGATTGCAAAAACGAGCTTCTACCTCCTTATTGCCACAAAACCACATTGTGTATCCTATCCCTTCCCTGGAGAACTCTGCTAAGCAGAGCTGCTGTGGTTGGCTTCCCAGTCTCTTGTGTGGCAGAGAGCTGGAAAGCTACAGAGCTCCTATGCTCCACCGCTAACATGATGGCCTTTATAGAAGACGAAAATAAACTCCTTAAAATGACCCTGTAAAAGAACATTCTTTGTCTTGTCCAGGAACCTGGCCTTTTCTGTATCATGCCATAATGATGGGAAGAATCTGACTGCAGCCCACAAAAGCCAAAATGGGCTTTTTTGGAGGCAGAACTCATCCCCTTTCACTGTGTGCCTGGACGACTGCAGTTCAAATAGAACATTAAGTTCCCTGAAAAGGAGGACTTTATAACGCTTGCATTTTTTAGCTGCTGAAAAGAAGTATATGACTATCCATGTTGATGTGTTCTGGGGCTGATCAAGACAGAGGAACTTGGCTTTTGTCTTGAATAGGTTAAATGAACAAAAGAATGTTCTGGGTTCTGGTTTTGGAGAAAAGTTGGGCATATATTCTGAAGGGCAGAATGTCCTTACAGCTAGTCTAGTGCCTGGAGCATCTGAAATATGAAAGAGGCTGGCTGATAATTTCCTGTGGGACAAACTTACTTAGCATATTTGGGAGGGCCAGTGCAGGGTGAAACCTTGAAGGCCAGGTCAAAAATGGCTTCCAGATGTGTTGTGAACAAGGCTATAAGTGCTTTGTAAATCCAGAGAGCAGCGGACATGCACTGATGCAGTAATTAATTAACAAAGATCATAAGTGGTATGGGAGAGGAAGCTGAAGCACAAGAAGCTTCTGAATCTAAAGAGAAAGGAGCCAATTTCTTAGAGAATCTGTGGTAAGGAGGTGGCTGGATAGGATCCTTTGTATTCTGAATTTCCCTAAATACATTTTCCAGGTTTTAATCCTTGCAACCAAGATTAAAAAAAATTCCACTTTCAGTTTTTCTTGATTCCCTAAAGCCTCTGAGCACTACTTTTCAAGCAAAGATGTCAGTAGTGCTTCTTTGTCTTAGCTGTCCTCTTTTGACCACTCCATTTCCTTAGCCTGCTTTCCCCTCACCTCGAGACAGCGTAGCTTCTTGTGAAGCTGCAATTAAACAAGTGCAGTTTACAGACCAGAAGATTAAAATAAATTGGCATTAATTTCACTTTTCCTTAATGTTGTGACCTGTAACTAGTTCTTCAGTAGCATTTGCCAGAGTTGGGGGCCATTACTGTTCAAGAGTATATGCAGACAGGAACATGTATAGCTATCCTAGATGAAACTGAAAACGGTAGGTTTTTGTTTGCTTATTTTTTAGTTTGAGTCGGATTGAGTTACTCCATGCACAGTGAGATGACAACTATATCTTTCTCAGATGTTAATCAAGGGATTTGGTGAAATCTCAAAGATGCTGGCAGCTTGGAAGAGGACATGACAGGAATGGGTACAGAAACAGAGTGAATATTGGAAAAGTACTGAAAGTTTGTTAGCCTTAAAAGTTAATACTTGGGTAACTTAAACTAAGGGAAGTGAAGTAGAAGAGGGAGGAATACATGAATGCACATTTAACTTCTTTTCAGTTACAAGTGACATGAGGTGTTGTAGGCTGCTTGCATTCATCTCCATTCAGTGAAGGGGAAGGATTGCAAAGCTTCAGGATTTCCGAAATAGCTCTAAGTTCTGATTATTCCAGGTTGTTTCCCAGAAGTGACAGAGCATATCCTTGCTGCGACTGTAATCAATTTTGGGTGCTCCTGTAGCTGAGGCTTACTGTAGGATAGTTGCTTTAAGTATTTACTCTGCTGCTTTTGTTGACTTTTGCAGGTGGATTGGAGCTCTGTGCTTTTGTGATCTACTGCCCCTGAAGCCCAAGTTAGCTACTTTAAAACTAACTTGAGTAGATCAATGGTACGTTTTAGGGACAGCAGCAATTGAAGCAAACCTTTCGCAAAGCACTGGCTGTAGCAGCAAGAGTATGGGCCTGTTTGTAGGGACTTAGTGAGAGCCTACTTTGCCCAAATTCTTCCTTCTGAAGGCTGTAACAGCATTGATTAAAGTGGCGCCTTGCCTTTAGGGGAGTAGGTACACTTTGGTTTTCCAAAATTTTAAAAACACAGATATGGATCTCATTGTTGCCCCAAATTTATACATCAACAACTGTCACAGAAATATCCTGAAAAATGCATATGAATTAAAGCTGCTTACACTTTTCCTTTTGGACCATTCCATGTATTCTCCAACAAATGCTGATAATGTTCTTATGCCTCTGTGCCTCTTTCCTTTTGTTTCCTCATTTTAATTTATTTGCAGAAGAGAAGAATGGGAGAAATCCCTCTGTCTATGAAGTAATTGAAAAGTTAAAGGAAAGCTTATGGAAGTTAAAATAACAACATTTTCTGTCCTGTAAGTGGGAAAACAAACTCCAGTGTTTCACTAGTCCTGATCAATGTCCGTAGCTTATCTGCATGAACTTTGATACAGCAGAAGGATTTCTGACTGCTCAGTGAGCTTCATTCTCAAGAACTGTCATGCTGGTGAAACTCTTTGGTGACTGAAGTAGGTGAAATAAATCAGAAGTAGCTTTTTTTTATGGATTATCTCTTTAAAACAGCAGGCTGCTTCTCTAGCTGGCACTTGTCTGGTATTGTGAAGGTCGTCTGGTAATGCTTTTGCTGTTGTGCCATTATTTTGTAAATTTTAGAGTCTACTGTGTGATTCATGATAAATTAGCAGTAAATTGTTCACAATCCTTATGAGAAAGGAAAGGATAGAGGTTGTTAGTATGTGGTTAAAAAAAAATACAGTGAAAGAAGGGGGAAGTTATGTGTCTCGTGTTGCTGAGGTGACAAATTCTTGCAAAGCATGATGTAGGGTTAAGGTAGTATTTTTAAAGCGTTCAGTGTGTTTGTATTCTGAAAGGGTTTGAGTCACATAGTTCTGCCTGCCAGGCCCCGGTGGTCCAGCTAAACATTCCGCACTGTTCTAGATGATATATCTGAATGACGTTATGCAACAGCAACCTTTTATTATTCTGTCGATTGCTGAGTAGTATTTCATTTCTGTTTAATGTACTTGAGTGGAATGGTCTTGCATGACAAGTAATTTAGCGTGTGGTTGAGCGCTTTATATCTGTCCCTTGGATTCTTCACTGCCGTTCTCTATTGACATGCAGTTGCACAGGAGCTTGCAGCTACGTAAGGAAATGCCACTCCAGGCTAAAATCAGCAAGGGGTGTTTCTTGATGGCATCCTTCAGGCATCACTCTGCACTTCATAATACAACATGGATTAAATGCTCTCTGCTTAAGAGAGAAAATCTCCAGATAATGAAATGCCAAGGCTGAAGGGATACTTTTAACAGTAACAGGAAGGAAATTTCACAAGGTGGGAAGCGCAATACTCTTGGTCCTTGGAATCCAAGTTTATATGTAGGAAAAATTAATTAGTCCACAGAGAACATGTAAATACATAGGTTAAAAGGATTTAGGAGGCTGAATCTCTTCCAGTAAGGGCCTTGGGGGTGAGAAGCAGAATGTCAGAGATGCAGCTCATCTCTGCAGCTTATGACTTTCTGTGGTCTTTGTTTTACCAAGAGTCTGTGAAGGTGAAAACAGATGCTCCCACTATCTAATGGTTGTGAACACACTTGTAGAGAGATTGGGAGAACCATCCTCTTGAATTGTGATATTTTGAAAGGCTCAAAACCCTTTCTAAAAGATGTCTATTTGTATTGATACCGGACATGACACTAGAAGCAGGCTGATAGGATGCCTGGTTTCTTGGACGACAGCAGTGACTGGCAGGCATGCGGAGCTACAGAATTTTTAACTCCTCTGCCAGCTGCAAATGTTTCGGGGAATCTTGTAGTTAGGGAAAGCGGGCCATTTGCCATTTAATTGCAAGTAAATATGCAAGAAGCAAGACAATATGGTCACATTTCAGTCAAAAGACCTAGAGTCAAGGTGTTTTACCAGGTTATTACAGAGTAGTTCTGGTGTTACCAGGAAAGAGCTGCATAGCAATCTGGAGAGAGGGTCCGTGGGGAAAGTCACTGGGATATGGTTTTCTCCTCTTTGGCCTTGCCTGATAGGATTCCTCAGCTGTTTGGAAATAGTTGTCATCTATCTGATACTTCTTGTCTGCCTTTAGACAAGGACTTAGGACTGATATTTTTGTGTTTGACATCAAAAAGATCATTGAAAAGTTCCTATTTCTATACTGGGACTTCATGGGTTGTCCCCCATGAGCTATTTGCATAGGCAACTGAAGGGTTGCTCAGGAAACAAGGTAATAAAAATTTTTTTTTTTTTAAAAAAAAAAAAGGACAGAATTGATGGTCATTCCCTTTTGTCTGATTTCAAGAACTAAGTAGTCAGCAGGGGTAAAAAAAAAAAAGCCATATTGATTCAGACTTTGAATAGAATCTGTTTGAAGTCCTGAGGAAGCGGTGTGCCATAACACACCTTTGATAAACACTTTGTTGCTGTGTTAGAATATGTTGCTTAGTTTCTGTATCAATCTCAGTGTGGGCCTCAATCTTACACCTCAGTTCTGCACAGTCTTCCTCCATGATGTGACATTTATGCAAAGTAGTTTTTTGACTGCCGTCTTGTGTCATAACATAAACCAATGGCTAGCTTGTCTTTTATTATTGCTCCTTGATTTCTCCAGGCATTGCTGCATCCCAGATTTTTCTTTTCATTTGAGTATCTGTTCCAAGTTGTTTTCCACCCGATGCACTAGCTTTTTTAAAAAATGATTTTTTAAAGATTGAATCTTAATTTCCTGCCCATAATTCTAATATTCTAAGATCCCTTCTATATTATTTCTTTTTCCTCTGTGGTATTTGTAGAAGAGTATTTCCTATTTTGGTATCGTTTGCAGGCACCTTTAATATGATACTTATTTTCTCTTCCAGATCATTAATAAAGTTATTTAATGGGACTGGATCTAATGCTTATCCCTATGATACCTACTAGCCATCTCTACTCTCTCCAGCTTGGCTTGCTGCCATTTCTCATTATCTTTTGCTTATGGTCCTTCAGCTGACTTATTTATTTATTTATTTATTTATTTATTTCCTTCTGTGTGTGCTGGTAGCCAAGCCAATCTGAGTTAGTTTTTGAGTGGGATTTCATGGCAATAATACTGTCCTTTCAGCTGTACCTTCTGTTAAATACTCTGGATCTATAGAAACACACATTAAACCTTAATACACTGTGCTGACATGATAGCAGTATCCTCACTTCTAGAAGGAGAGGAGTAATTTTGTCAAATGCTGTAGAAGATACAGATAGAGTTAGGATGAGTATCTAGAGACCTCGGTTATAGTCACGTGGTTTATTGCAAGGTGTTCATTTATTACTTGAAGGATTTGGGAGAAGGAACTGTAACAATTCCTTCTTGATCCTCGAGTCTTTTTATGTTCAAATCAAATCCTCCTTCAGTATTTCTTTTTCGATACTTGTTTCTATAAATGCTTTCCTATTCCATGGGTGCAAGGTGAGGTTTTCAGTGGGGTTGATAGTCTTTACTTCTGTGGGATCAGAATCGAGCAAATATGTTTTCAAAGGCCTTGTATCTCTTGCCCCTTGTGCTATTTCTGAAAGTATGGCTTCTGTTCCCGTTTCCCTCTACCTCATGCATACACCCATTGCACCAAACACTAACTCAGTTTGCACTTTTGTTGCACCCCTTATTTTCTTTAGGTCCTAATTAGCAGGCGCCCTTTGGAATTTCTCTTCCTTATGCTTCCTATTCCATGTGGTTGTATCAAGTGTAACACGTTTTGAGGTCTAACCTGCATAGCTGTGCGGTTTAATATGAGTACTGAAGGGCTGTTGTGCTTGATAGCGTGCCTCTTGATAGAACCTTGTTCAGCCACATGTTCAATTGAGAACCAGCTGGTTCAGGACTGAGATATCCTTCCTTTTGCAAATTGAGAGGGCATCCTCTAAGCCTGGAATATTTTCCTCCTTTCTTGGAAACTGCCAAAGTAGACACAGTACAGAATTACCAAAAAGCTGTGACATCTTTGACCTCTCTTCTCTGGCTGGTGTGGTTTTAGAATCGTAAAACAGTTTTGGTTGGAAGGGACCTTCAAAGATCATGTAGTCCAACCCTCTGCAAGGAGCAGGGACATCCCCAACCAGATCAGGTTGCTCAGAGCCCCGTCCAACCTGGCCTTGAATGTTTCCAGGGATGGGGCATCCACCTCTCTCTGGGCAACCTGTTCCAGTGCTTCACCATCCTCATTGTTTCTGGGTTGTTTGGATTTTTTTTTACTGTTTTGTTTTGTTTTGTTTTTTTAAACTTAATACTGTTGGTTTCTTCCTCAAACAAAACCGAAACGGTTCTGTTTAAAGCTTTGAAAACTTTTGGATTGCTCTTCCTAGTGAGGTTAATTTTACACTGTGCAGCCATCAAATACTTCGAGATCACATGGGTACCCAGTCAGAGCTGCTTCAGGTACTTCCATAATGGGAGTAAAAAAAGAAAAAAACCCTGTTGGCTTTTATCAGTGTGTGGTGCCCCTTCTGACATCAGACTGTTATGCTGTAATGTTGCCTTTGCTGTGTCTGCCAGCAAAGCTCTGGGCTTAAACAATGGTCAGCAAATCCCTCTTCTAAAGCTGGATTAACTGTACTTTCCTTCAGTGGAAACTGCTATTTGGGTAAGAGAAGTCCAAAATTTTCATTTTCCCTCAAGATAGGAAAGCAAAGAAAGCTGAGCTGTTTTCTTATAGAAACACTCAGGGAAGTACTGGATGACCAAGGAAAATGTATCAACTGAACTGTGTTCAAGGTTTGACCTCATCAAGGTGTGTATGTGATGGGAATGCAAAAGTGAGCCTGGCCTGGAAGTGGAGAAAAGAGAGCAAATGGTATCTGACGCGGACCTTCTAACAACGTGTGTGCAAGTTGTTAAAGACACTATTAAAGGCTATGCTACAGAATTCACTAATTTACCCTGAATAAACAGTCAGATACTCAGGGGTTCTTAAAATACAGAAGTAAGAAATGAAGTGCATCTGTTGAAGCCAGGGTAAGATATTCTGATGCTTAGTCCAAATTTGTTCAAGAGTGCTTCTGGTGATACCTTCCACAGGTTCTCTCGGGAGAAAAAAATCACAGCCTATACCCGTCACTATTAGGACTTTCTTTCTCTCATTTTTCATTTACTTCCATTATTCATATTCCAGTTCTTCCACACAGTCCTGCATTTCTTCGTCTTTGTCACTGTACCTGTCAAATATTTATATTGTATTTTCAGACCTGTTCAATATCCACTTACACCTTCTGTCCTCTGCCAGGGATTTTTATATGGTAGGATTAAAACTATAAAAGCTGGTGCTGTCATATTTTTGGTAGTCTCTTGTAGTAATGAGGTTGCAGAAAGATCTGTGCCTTCCATTGAAGGTCTTCTGTAGGCCGTGAAATGTAGAGTTACGTGCCTGTCCATGGAAGTGAAGGAACCCAGATCCATGTTGTCGCAGTTCAGCCCTGATCTGGACCAGACTATGCAGTCTCTCTCTCACTCCTGCCACCCTCCAAGAGAATAAGGAGAGATAATATAAGAAAAACGGCTCGAGGTTTGAGATTAGGACGGGGAGAAAATCCTTAAAGTTACCGTCATGGGCAAAACAGCCTCAACTTGGGGAAAACGATTCATTTATTTCTAAAACTAGCAGGATAATGAGACAGAGAACAAGATAACCTCCCCTCACCCCTCCCTCTTCCTGAGCTTAACATTATCTCTACGTCCTTTTCCCCCCACCCCCTGAGCAGCACAGCAGGGGAAGAGGGAATGGGGGTCGTGGTCAGTTCATCACACGTTGTTTTACGCCTCTGCTTCGTCGTCAGGGCAAGAACTCCTCACATTCCTCCCCTGCTCCATCGTGAGCTCCCACCCATACGCCACAGTCCTTTGTGAAACTGCTCCAGCGTGGTTCATCTCTTCCACAGGGTGCAGTCTCTCCAGAACAGCTGCCCCAGCGAGCCCTTCACGGGCCACAGCCACATTCAGGCATCCACCTCCCCCGGTGTGGGGTCCTCCATGGGCTGCAGGTGGATCTCTGCTCCTCCGTGGGCCTCCATGGGCTGCAGGGGGACAACCTGCTCCACCATGGTCGTCACCACGGGCTGCAGGGGAATCTTGGCCAGGAGCCGCATTACTGCACCTCCTCCTTCTTCACTGACCTTGGCGTCTGCAGCTGTTCCTCTCACAAGGAAAATTCTTCACAACAGGCTGGCAGACGTCTCTCAGGTTCTCTTCACATCATCCATCTCATCTCCACCTCTTGCAGCCAGGCCGGGCCCAGTCGGACGCCTGGGGAGAGGCCAGAGGGTCTGCAAGCCCTGCAAGCCCCACAAGGCTCGCACCTCCCCTCCCTCCCTCTCTGCTCCCACCCAGCTTCTTCACATCTTCTCTTCTCTTTCTTTTTTTTCTCTGTTTTCCCCTTCTTAAATATGTTATCGCAGAGGCATTATCACGGGACATTCTGCTACCAATTGGCTCAGCCTTGGCCAGCAGCAGGTCCGCCCCAGGCCCAGCCGAGTCCACTGAACAAAGGGGAGCGACTTCTAGCAGTTTCCTACAGAAGCTGCCACCTTAGGCCCCCCTCACCTAATAAAACCACAAGTATTACTCAGTCCTGGACCAAAAGAGTGATTGTTCTTTCCAGAGGCTTCTGTTTCTGAACTGAACGGTCTACAACTGTAAATCATGCCAAATATTTGCATAGTTCTGTGTTTTCTAAACCCATTGTTGCTATTTTCCTTGCAGTATAAAAGAACTAAATGGACACTCAGCTGTGGTTAGCTATGCTACCCTGTGTTACAGGTACATGCAGAATTTCAGGATGGTGCAAGCAAACTGAGGGACGTGAATTCAATACGACCACTTTAAAAAAATAACAGTAAGAATTTGAGTGTTAGGATGAAGGGGAAAAGATGCAACTGACAGGGTGGCATGGTGTGGAAGAGTCTCTTATATAGTCCCTTCTTGGTACCTGGAAAGAAAGAACATGTGGAAAGACAACATGGTGTTGACCATAGATGCCAGGATCTCTGGCAGTTGTTGAAATTTTTTTACAATGAGAACAATCATTCACTGGAACTACCTGCCCAGAGACGTCACAGCGTCCCCATTGATGTAGGTTTTCAAGATACAACTGAACAGGGTACTAGATAATCTCATCTAGGCTCCCTTTCCCATGAAAGATTGGACCAGGTGATCTTTTGAGGTCCCTTCCAACCTGGGCTGTTATATGATTCCATGTTGAAGCAACAGCCTGTAGAAGGTTGAATGAGCTGCCATCTGTCATTATTTTTACTGAAAATAGAATTAACTTCTCTCCTTTCAGAAAAAAAAAGCATGCCATCAGGACTTAAAAGAACAGTGTTTTCACTCTCCCCTAGAAATTTGCTGTCCCTTACAAAACAAAGGCGGCAGAGTTCAGTTTGGTAATTATTCTGTCTACTTAAGCTTCCTTTGTAATGTCAATGTTTCTGTGAATCTGTAGCAAATATAGGACTGTTATGTAATAGCTCTGAGGGTTGCAAGTGACCTCATCAGCAAAATGAAGTTTTGTATATTAGGTTTTTCCTTTATGGGCTATATTATTTGGCCTAATGAAGAGTTACCAAGGGGAACTGGGGTGGGAGGGAAGCAGAGTAACAACTTACTGTTTAAGTAATCCCACCCACCCCTTCAAAAAAGATGGGCAGAAATAACAGGATGATTGTTGACTTTTGCTTGTCAGCCAGAAATGACATAACTGTTTTGCTAACTTTAGACATAAAATTACAAAGATACTAACTATTGTTTTTGGGGTGGTGGGGGGGAACCCACCCTCCCCACCTCCCTTGGCAGATGTTTCATTTTTCAGATAGACATGAAAATGGGGAGGGTGTTTGGAGGGAATCTGAAGAAACTGAGCATACCATGCTAAAGTTAAGGTGATGGCAGAGGTTAACTATGAGGCGTGTGTTTAGACTGACTTGCTGTTTTTAAAATGTGGGGGCTGTTTGTATAATACTTTGCTATGAAAACTGTTTGGTTACTGGATCCTGCTGCTGTTGCATCTGGAGGGAACCAAGCTGCAGACAGTGAATATTATTTTTTTTGGTTGCTTGTACCCATGAGCAAGTAAAACAGTAGGAAACTTGTGTGGTGGTCACATGAGATATCAAGAGAGGCCAGGAAAGTTGAGTAATGTCAGCTCGGCACCTGTCCATACCTTTAGCTTTTGTGTATTGTTTTGTATATATTGCACTGTTAAAATATGTCAAGTTTTTGCCTCCTGCATAAGTTAGATGACTTGAATATAGAGGGTTGGTAAAATGTCCAACTCTGCAGTGTGATGAAAAGTTTTAGGAAAAATGTTTGTGATGACTAAGCCCAGAGGTACCCGTCATTGTTCCTGCTCCAGAAGAATGTGCAGAAGTGTAAGTAGATATGTCTGCTTTGATTGCTGGTCCAGTTGCCTGAACAGCAAGTGGTGACTTCCTTCTTCTTCCTGGACCCATGACTAACTGGGACTGAAACGTGACACTGGAGGTTTATGTTCCACCCTAATGAGCGCTTGGTTAGTCTTCTGTCTCATATTCCCTATGTCTAATGAGAGCTCGATGTTAAAGAGTAAGGCTGCCATTAAGACTTCTCACACCTAATGCACTACTTCCGCTTGTCTTTGAGGGAGCTGGAGAAAAAATGCTTCTCATCCTTCCTGGCCCTCTACTGTTACAGATACAGTTACAGGGTAATGCCATCGGAACTCTGAGCACTGGGAAATAATCATGGGATGCCAAGGCTGAAATATTATCCCCATCAAAATCATTGAGAAAATTCCTGCTGTCTGTAGGGGGTCCCAGATTTCATTCAACCTGTTCTTTTTATTGGATAAAGACTATTCATCCAGGATTGGTTCTTCTGATACTGTTTATAGGTTGGAATTAGTGTGCTCTCTGAACAATAATGTGCTTTACTTGTCCAAATGTAAGACTAGGGTAAATGATGGTTTGTAAAATGCATCATCATAATAACGAGGTTACTTACCTTAAAGGTCACAAATCACAAAGCACTAGACTCGCAAAGGTTATAATTTGCACCAGTTAAGCAAAGTGTGCTTACATAGTAGTGCTACAGATATAGGGTAGCTCATACGAGAGTGTGTTGGTATCTGGGTCATAACGTATCCTTTAGCTTCCAGCAGTTTCTATAGCATGGTAAAAACACAAGCCAGAGGTTGAACATAGCAACTTTAATGAGGTGGGAAGAATAAATTTAATACGCACGTGTGTGTGTGTGTATATATATAACCTGATGTTAGTAGCAGCTTTTGAAGATAACTCTGTGTGTGACAATGCAGCAGATTAAGTTGCAGTTTGGGACAGCTGCACTAACTCTCTCTGCTGTTGCAGCACTGTACCTCCATGCTGCTATTGAGGAGCTAAAATAACTTGCTTTTACTTTTCTTCCCTGACTGTCTCATTTGTGCTTATCTGGGACCAAATTATTAAATATATTCCCCAAGTTTAAGAATTGGTTGCCTTGATGTTTGATCCTTTCCTGTTGGTGACCCTAAGACATGGTGGAGCCTGGGCAAGATAGAGCCAGTCACTAGTACTCTCCTATTTGTCTTTTTCTAGAGGTGATAAGGGTGACTGTCATCTTGATGTGCTCCAACAGGAAGGGGTCTTGGAGCTGAAAATAGTTGGGATAAGTGCTTTGGGGTACTGTGGAGGAAGATGGTAGAAAAATTGCTTTGGAGAAGGTGATTTAAACAGCAGCTACCTTGGGTACAAGATACAGATAGTTCTGCCTTTCTAAATAGTGGTAGGCAGCAGCAGAAGGTGGTTTGTCCTGAATGTCCTGTGCTACCAGTTTGAAGGAGCCTGTTTGATTTTTGGGGACGTTTGTGGTTCTTGTGTTTATTTCTAGTAGTCAGATATGTTACATAGGTGATGCATTGCTTTTCCTTAAGGATGTCTGCTGGGGTTTTTTTTGCCCTCTGACTCTACATCACCCACTGGCTGTCTTTTTGGGTCAGCCTTTGCCCTGCCCATACCCTGTAAGTCCTTTGAGATGCTCTGCTCCCTTTCATTTGCCTTTGCTTCTTTCTGTTCTTTGTTCACCGTATTTTCTTTCTGCCTCTATCCCTTGTTGCACCAGGTATTGGCTACATTCTCTAGTGTCTACAGTAATGTCTTGAGACGCACTTTTTCTACTAGACCTTTTAAAGATAACTTGTAGTGGAATGGAGGAAAGAATAAAAAGCTCATTGCATCCATGGCAGTCTGTGAAGAGAAATACAGCAACTGGTTTGGTTGTCCCAATTCAGCAGCTTGTGGATGTGCTTGGAACATAGTTTGTAGCAAGGCAGTGTAGCATTGGGAGCAGGCAGCAGAGGCTGGCAAAAACCTCCTCAGCCAATTTGATTGCAGAAGATACTTACCATGGAATTGTTGCTCAAGGAAGAAGTGCATCCCCTATAAACTTAAATCTTAGCTTAACTTGGACAAGTGGATATCTTCACTGGAGGGAATTCTGCTGTTGAGAGAGCCTGTAGAACAGTTGCATAAAATCTTGGACAGGGTACTTTTCTCAATTGGAACGGAAAATAATGAAATTATGAGACTTTTTTGTTTCCCCCCCCCCCCCCCCCCTATAATTTTGTGGCTAGGTTGCTACAGCTCATGGTTCATCACAGATATACTAGATGTTACAGCTAGATCAGAAAGTCTGCAAATAGTTCAGGATGTATGTAAGTACCACTTGGGGCAAGTATCCCTCTGTACTTCTTTCTTTATGATCTATTGTTTAATCTGATGGCTTTAGAAAATTGCAGAAAGAAGGAACCATGCAGAAAAAGAATCCAGTCACAGTCTAGCCTGAGGGCATTGTTGATTGCTAGAATAATCATTTGTTTAACAGTGATATTGATTATATAAATTGTCTAGATAACATCAAACAGAAGTTGAGGCATGGCCTTTTCCCTTTTGAGAGGTGGGCTGTTGCCTGTTCTCTCTCAAGGCAGAGATTTCCTAAGAGACTGTGTGGGGTAACATCATAAATAGTTGCATTTGCACTGTGCTGAGAGTCAGAGTTGTGCAGAGCATTGTTCTATAGCTGTGAGAGGGGAGAAAGGATTGGGAGCTCCTTAAGCTAACTTTAAGGCTGGAAAAAAAAAATGTTCTTTTCAGATCATATATTGAAATTTGGAATTCATTTTCTCGTGGTCAGTTTGTAGAATTGAAAATCATCTTATGCTTTCATGAATGTCTGTTATGCGCAGGATAATGTCACAGTTTAATCTCTACAGATAAAAAAGGAATTTTTTTTTCTTTCCTCTTTCGCTGGAGTCTGAGATGTCTAAAGCAGTGATGTGTAAAAGCTTTGCATCTAGAAAGTTGAGGATCTGCATAAGGTCACAGATAACTCTCTGAAGTAGAATCTTTTCTGTCCCTTCTGCTGTGGTGGCAGAACTGAGTGGAGAAAGCAGCAGCACTGTGCTCTAGAAGACTGAGTTTGTAAAATAAGACAAATTTTCTGATACCTGGGATTCCTTGAATTTGATTGTGACTAGTGCTGAGTTACTTTTCAGCTAACTGATTCCCAAGTCTCTTTTTGGCAGGTTGCTATTTGCTGTTGCCTTCAAATAGCCCCATTCCAGGAAACTGTGCATAGTACTTGATCTCCTATTTCGGGGGGGAGGGGGGGGGGATGATGATGATGTTTTCCTTTGCAGTACAGCATGTGTTCATACATGTAGTGTGTACATGGAGAAAAATTGTGATGTTACTTTGTATTTAATGCATTTACCCTAAAATAAATAGTCTTCAAAACACCTTTTTTTTTTCCTTTGTTCCTTTACAGGTGTTACAAGTAGCACGGAATGCTCCTGTGGACGTAATCATTTTACATGTGCTGTCAGTGCTTTTGGTGAATGCACCTGCATCCCTGCTCAGTGGCAATGTGATGGAGACAATGACTGTGGGGACCACAGTGATGAAGATGGTTGCAGTAAGAATACCATTCTTGACTTGTGGTTCTGAAAATGGAATGTCTTAACTTTTTCTCTGCAGGTCCTTCTTTGTTTTATAGGCACATCCTAGTTTTTGTATGACAAATGTTTAAGACTGTAGATAACATACTTTTGACTGACTTCAGTACTCAGAGTCTAACAGATCCAGTGGTCCACTGACATAAAGCACAGTGAAAGCCCGACTCTGCCTTTTGCAGCTGGTTTTCGATGGCCGTTGGTTGTGAATGTTTTAGAGGAAGAGGGACAGAGAAGTACTGCTTTGTTTCCCACCCTTGCAACAGTGCTCTCTGTCAACTAAATTATATGACTTTGCTATAAATATTAAAGGAAAATAA
Source organism: Tetrax tetrax (assembly GCA_009806455.1). Lineage (NCBI taxonomy): Eukaryota > Metazoa > Chordata > Aves > Otidiformes > Otididae > Tetrax > Tetrax tetrax. The sequence goes on from WHYT01016192.1 coordinate 81,978, forward strand.
ATAAGCAGTGTGAAGAAGAGTATTGAGGGTGTCTGACCTCTTAAGTAACATTCTAATTTCTGTCCTCGCTGCCCTATTAAGGGAGGGCAAAGTAAGCACTGTAATCAGCATTCATTGGTCTTGGGATCTGCTGAGAGCAGTTGCCTTGCAGCTACTGTGTATCTGCAGAGTGTCAGCATCTGTGTGGCTGAGCCCACCTAGGTGAGAACTGATGAGAAGTGTCACTCTTAGTGGGTTTAGCACGATACAGATGAATAGAGAAAGCCTCTTTCCCTGGATCTACAAGTAAGTTGCTTTCTTACCTCATCTCTTTGGATTTTACAGACCCTGGTAGAATCGAAGGGTGGGGAAAAAAGGCCTGATTTCTTGGAACTCCTTTCCTGAAAGTTTCCCTAGAGCTGAAGTTTTAAGGCTCCTGTCAATGAACATGACTGAGGAATTTGTCTTCCTCTGTTTGATGTTTTTCTAGCCTTCCCTGGATTCCACTGTTGACTACTGTAAGGAAAGGAGCTTTCCTCATCTTTGAAATATTGTTTTGGAGAATCTCTTTGTCCTTAAGTGTAGGAGATCTCAACCTAGCTTTGTGAAAATTTCTTTCCTTCCCACTTCTTGTTTGTTATAATTTTGCAAATAGTGAGCAACATGGAAGACCTTGGGTGAAAAATGGAGTTTTGAAAAATAGGTTACCTGCAAACTGAGGTCATCAGTGTTTGGTTTTAAGACGATTAGTGAAAGGGTTATTGGGCAACAAAGTGACCTTAATTGGCGAAATCAAAGAAAGTGGAAGGAAACCCTGCATGTTTACATTCAGTGATGAAAAGTGCAAATTTGAAACTTGCCATGCTCAAGAAAGAGGAGATGAGGATGTGGGGATGGAAGAAATAGTATTAAAAGAGTGGGAGAGAGTACTCAACTGACCAGGCTGAAAAAGGAGAAGTTGAGCAGGAATAAGGGGCTTGGGGAGGTAAGGCATATCCAATAACTAAACTGGTTTTGCTGCTTTCTTACTGAGCACAGAGGAAGATGACTGATTTTTTTTGTTTGGTTTTTTTTTTTTTTTTTTTTTTTTGGTGGGTTTTTGCAGGATGGGCGAGGTTGGGTGGTTGTGTTTTTTCTTTTTAGGGGGAGGGTGTTGATGTGTTGTTTTGGGAGGGGGGTTGTTTGTAAGGGGAAGTCATGCTTCACAAATCTATTGGAACGCTGTGAAAGAGTCAGTAACAATTTAGACAAGAGATAGTTGTCGGTAAGGTCTACTTTGTACTTCAAGAAAATCCAGCAATGAAGGTTTTTAAACTAAGCAGACAGTGGTGGGATTAGGGGGGAGGAGGGGCAAGACCTTCTATAGGAACTAGCAGCAGATGGTTCAGAGCTAAAAAGAGTTCCTTGTTCATACATGTGCTTAAGCTGTGGGTCTCCTTGCCACAAAACATTAATTCTGAAATTTCAAATGTTCTCAGAAAGCAAGCTGACAAGTTTATGGATGTGAAATACACTGAGGGCTGTTACAGATGAATATGCCACCTCTTGTTTGGGAAGCCTTTGTGACACAAATAGAGGCAGACTTTGTCTTCTGAGGAAGAATGCTTACTTGCATGCTATGTTCTTAACACTCTTCTCTTGGCATCTGCTGTTGCATCGTGTCTTTCTCTGTTGCCCAGGTGAGAGGAACCTTTTGGTCTTGCACAGTAAAGCTGTGGTTATGGAGTATCCCTAACATATAAAGGAAATCTGGCCCATATGGATTTCAACGGAAGCTGTGCAAAGTAGGGAGTATTACTGAACTGTGATCCATCTGCTGATGCTCTCAGGCACTGGAGGTTGAGAAGTATATGAAGTAGAGGCAGACCACCAAGGGAGGCAGAGGATGTAGGAACTGGGTTTGACTTCTGCTTTCTTTAATTTACAGTTTCTAACAAGGCAAAAGGAGGAATAAGACTGAAGCAAAAGGAACTGTCTAGAAAACAGCATGTGTAAGATGGCAATGTTTAAACATCTCATTCAGAACACAACTTGTGCTGTAGGTCTCTGCAATTTAGTGAGAAAGGCGAGCTCGCGTGTACAGAGAAGGAGAGTAGATTAGACAAGATGTGAGGGCAGACAAAGAGCTGAACTTATAAAGAGTAGAAAAGTAACTCAAGGGGAAGGACTAGAATATGAGCTGCCTTTTTAAATATTGCGCTGTAGTAGAATAAATACAAAGAGGAGAACTTTTTCAGCTGACAGCCAGAAGTACTTGGAGTGCAATTTAGTGGAAAGAAGAAAGGCAAAATAAAAGCTAAGCAATGGGGCTAAGAACTCTATAGAAATGTTAAATGCATGGCTTCAGCACGAGATTGCAGTGGAGGGACCCTAGGAATACTTATTGCGTTAAGCCTGCTGAATCTTGCTCCGAGTAGCTGCTCATTACGAGTTCAAGTATGTGATGCTTGCACATAGTACATGAGAATGGTCAGTTCACAGAAACTTGGGTCCTCAAATTAAAGTTTAATGATCTTCTGACTGATCTAGCCAGGCCCCCTCGAGCCCCACATTGGGCGCCAAAAAGACTGTTGTGGTTTAGCTCTAGTCACCACACAGTTGCTCACTCTTCCTCCCCCTCCCCAGTGGGATGGAGGAGAGAATTGGCAAGAAAGGAAAACTTGTGGGTTGAGATGAAGACAGTTTACTAGAATAACAAATGAAAATGACAATAATAACAAAATATAAGGATACTAAAATATACAAAATGAATGATGCACAATTTCTCACCACCTGATGTCTCAATACGAGTACAGTCTGTCCCAAGCAACGATCACCAAAACGAAACTGCACAGCAAGCAAAGGAGCAAGAGGGAAAGACACCCTGCCCTGGCCAACCCCCACTTATATACTGAGAGTGATGTTTATGGGATAGAATACTCTCTTTGGCCAGTTTGGGTCAACTGTTCTGGCTATACCCCTCCCAGCTTCTTGCACCTGCACATTAGTGAGACTTGGAAAGCTGGACAGTGTCCTTGTTCTCATTAGCAACAACTCATAACATCAGTGTGTTTATCAACATTCTTCACATAGGAAATCCAAACCACACCAACTACTGAGAGGAAAATTATCTCCATCCCTGATGAAACCAGGACAGTTGTCCTGATGAAGTAATACTACAAGCCTCGGATATATTAAAGGCCTAGTTAAAAAAATAGTGAGATTCCTCAAAAGCCTTGGGGCTGGTCTTCATGCTGAAGTGAGCCCAGTGGTTTGTTTTCACTCGTGAGCCTAAGTCTGTGCAACCACTGATATGGACCCTTCTGAGATGCTAAAGCTGTCAAGATTCTTTTTCAGCAATGTATGGAAGTACAGCTCTGAGTTTTAAAGAGAGGAATTATAATATCATGAAGTAGATGTGTCTGATCGAAGAATGAACAAAAGGGATTGCAAGGAATCCCACATTTCCACTGGTCTACTGCAAGCTAGTTTTACAGAGTTACAGGATTTTCTCTTTTCTCCTGTGAATGTCGTAACTTTCCAGAGAAATAAAGCTGCAACCATACTGATTTTCAGGTCTACTTTTCCTTCAGTGTATCAGCTCATATGTATATTGTAAGCTGATACAATGACAAGAATGAGTTCCTGAGAGAGTTCTGTCTACTTCCTTGAGAAAGGGAGAGAAGAATAGGAAGACAATGAACTGCTGGACTCCTAATAAAGCAAGAGAGTGAAACCTGAGGTGAGGGGAAAGGTGAAAATTACTTTAGCAAGTCAAGATTCAGTCTTGCCTCTGTTTCTGTATAGCACTGCATGGGCTTGAGTAGTTGATTGGAGTTTACTAAATTCTATATCAATGGAATTTTCTATCCTTAAAGTGTAATCATTTCAAAGAATGACAGACAACTTGAAATGCACTGTGTGTTTAAAAAAAAAAAAAAGGCAAGATACTTGGCAGTGAGTGAGAGGAGGAGTTGCAGCTATGAAAAACAAGAGCAGACGCAGGGAACATTTCTTCCTTTTGAGAGAGATTTTCAGTTTTGAGAGAAATTCTTAAGATATTGTGTGTTTGGGGTTTTTAAAGGTTTTATTACGAACTATAACAAATTCCCACTTTTTGAGTCAGTTGCACTAAGTTTTTTCCTCAACAGTTACCCTTTCTGCACACCCCAGACATTTTCCACTTGTATTGGTTTCCTTGGAATGTCTGCCTCTCATATGTATTTTCCCATAGTTTTTGGGAGAGCCCTGCCTCTGCTTACCTGGCTGTGACAGCAACTGTTTTTCTTGCAAATCTGAAGCCCTGCTGTGATGGGAGCCAATTATTCCATGACATGTTTGCTTCCTGCTCTGGATCATGTTTACAAGCCAGAGTGCTGTAGTAATAATAGTAATAAGCAACCTCCCAGCTGTCATGCCAGCTTCATAGACTTTCTCTGGTGTCAGCTCTCTGGCTTGCTGACAGTGTCTGGCTTGGAAGCCCTTGCTACACATGCACAGAGTAGCTCAGCTGCCTTCCTGCCTCGTGCCAACAGAGGCTGCTTTGGACTGTCCCTAACGAAAGCTGCACGCAAGCGGAGGAATGGTTTTCATTCTGCCCTCCTGCGTGCACTTTGAAGTCCAGCGTGGTGTGAATGAGTCTTACTTCCTGTGGCAAGGGTGAAAGGACAACTGAGTAAACTTGGCCTGAGGATTGATAAATAGTTCTGTTTCTTGTAAGATCTGCCAAATCCCCTCGTAACCATCCCCCAGTAGAGCCTTCTTACTGAATTGTGCATCTGTATCATACCTAATCAGCTTGTAGATGTATAGCCCCTTGGGACACACTCTTGCTTGCTTAGCTCCATGCACTGTGGTACAATACTTTTTCATTTAAAGGAACTGAGGAAGAATCTACTCCTTTTACCTTGCAGCTTACCGAAAGTGGTCTGCTGTTCCTGTCTCATCAGGAAACTTAGGCGGTTCCTGTTGAGCTACAACCCATTCAAGCCCAGGAGAGGGTATCTTCTTTGCCAGGAACAGGGCTATCAGTGTAGCCTGCTTATCAGGATCACAACAAAATTTTTTGAGGTTATGTGAGGACAAAAATCTCACAAGTCTTCTGCTAAAGTTAATGGAAGCTTTAAAAGATTCATCTTTCCTCTGCCCTTCACTTAATCAGCAGTCTTGAGCTCAGATGAAGCTTCAGTTCTAAACTTAAAGTTTTACTAATTAGGAACTCTTGACAAGAGTTTGAGTTTCTCTTGAAAAGACACTTGTTCCCTATCTGGAACCATATTTCATCACTTTATTGGGCTTGGAGTATGTGTGTTCCATTAAAAGGCATCAGAATTAATGCAGTGCCCCCTCGGGCAGAGCACTTGTGATCAAAGGACTGTGAAAGATTGGGTGCCAATACTCTTTTGAAAACTTTATTTCTTTCTTTTTTTGTATTTTGCCCAGCAACATCCTTAAATACAGTTCAGGAGTGCCACTGGAAACATTTTACGTTATTCTAGAAATAGATTTTTCTAAAATGTAGTTAGTAAAATGGAGTGTGTCCTGTTTCTTCCCGAGAGTGGACTAACGTCCTTCATTCCTGTTTCTGGACTATCTGCCCACCGTGCTACGGACCTCAGCAAACAGATCGATATTTGTGTGTAGGCATGCGCTCGTACATATGCATTGGTGTGGACATAGCTGGGCATCAGGTTGCAGTTGTCTGTAACGCAGATAGCATGAATTTTTTTTTTTGTTTGTATTTGTTTTTTTAAATTAGTTTCTCATTCTTCACATGACTGAGAGTTTGTGTAATTAAACAAGCAGTATTCTTCAAACCACTGCATTCCAGAGCTCTGGACACCATTTACTTGCTGTCCTTCGGTACAAAGCAACCTGCTCACTGCAGGCAACAGGGATAAAGTGTTCAAAGGACAGTAGGACGTGATTCAGTCTGCATTTCACCTTATAAACTTCCCTTTTCCCCCTGCCCTCCCCCCTTCCCCTTCTGCTTGGCCATAAAAGAGCACCCTGTGTAATAGGAGTTGGGAGAGGGGGAGGAATAGCAGGCTTATGATAGACCTAGCTTTACTGAAACCTTGGATGATGTCCAGTGTGACTTGTGCAGAGGGATGAGCTCAGGGAAATGGTTGGAAGTTCAAAGGCCTTTTTGTATTGCTTGCTGTCAGTTGACAGATGTGCTCTCTTGGGCTGTCGCTGCCCAGCCTGGCTCTTCCCACCAGCTCCCCTTCCTTGGGCTTGTTCCCCATCCTGCACCTCTGCTCTGCCTAGGGAGACAGGCTAGTCCCTGTTTGTCTGGCATTTGTCTGTCTTCAGCTCCATCCTAGGACTTGCCTTTGCTCATCTCTTTTAGGAAAATACGTTTCTTTGCACAGATATGGAGGGAACAAGCTGGAATTAAGCAGGGAAGGCAGGGGATGAGGCAGAACAGTGTTTACTGTTGCATTACCTAATATTGCTATGAGTAGTGGTTGAAAGCATGTTAGTGCAATCTGTGATTACTTTCTCGTCAGTGGAAACAGTGCCTGTGAAGGACTTGCAGCTTCTTTTGGAAGTAATAAATATCCTTCATTTCACAGGTTGGGGAAGTAAGGCTAAAGAGACAGAACTGTCCCATCGTCATGTAAGCATCCCTATCAAGCTGGGAAGAGATTATATAGGGATTCTGTTTCTAGTCTTCGAGATGCTAATCCAGCTTGTCTAGAGAGGTCTTGCTCCATCTCTGACAGTGGAAGGAGTTCCTACTTCTTGATTTGTATTGCCACGTACTCTTCTTAAGACTGTTGTCGGAATAACATGGAAGTGTGGCTTTTAAAATGAGTTGAAACAATAAAGTATGCTTACCAAATTGTGTAGCTGCTCCATGTCATCACAAAATATAGCAGAGGTGGTCTGAATGTCCGAAGTGTGACCTCTTAACTTATGAATTTCCTCTTAACTTCAAATTTCCAAACACTTTGGATATATTTACAATGATACTAAACATTAACTCTGGGCTAGTGGTATGCCCTCAGCTTTAACTCCATAGGAATAAAACTCATCAAAATACAAAATATAAAGGACCAACAGAAGGGCTGAATAGCAACAACCCTGAAGCAAAGGGCTGTAGGATGGAACTGAAGCCTGCTGTATTTAGAATAAATAGAAGGAAACACAAGAATGTTTCTGTGTAGGCTTTTTAATGGGGACCAAGGGATCATGGACTGGGAGGGCACAGCTGGGAAGATGGGGTTGGGAAGGGACTGCCCCTGTGTGAAAGCTGCTGCCAGAATCTCTTGCATTTTCCTTTCAGGCTTCTCTTTGTGACCATTACTAGATTCAGGTTACGAGTTTACATAGATCCCTGCCCTGATCCCATTGGCAGTTCCTCTGCTCTAGGAGACATCAGTCTTCATTCATTAGTTTGGAGGCTTTTTTTCTTTTTTTTTTTTTTTTTGGTCTTAAGTGGGTTTGTGTTTTTTCTTCCTCCTTTAAAGGAGAGCTCCTGTAGAGGGGATTTATCTCCCCCCTGGTGTTGTCTGGGTTGCACACACTTGCTGTCTGCTGGGGTGGGAATTAGGTCCTCCTTTGTATGTGGCAGTTTCTCCCTCTTCCCCCTGCTCCCCCTCCCCTATGCTTGAAGCTCAATTTTTATATTTAGGGGGAGTATGAAATTGGCTGAACTGCTCCCTGTAGGGGTGGAATTTCATTTTGTGTCGTTACCTCATGAAAGGGATGCAGCAGTTCAGTGGGATAATGGTATCGGCTCTGAACCAGCGCTAATGGCCTAACCCTCTGGGAGCCTGAAGTATTCTCCCCTGGAGAGTCAGCATGCAAATTCCCTTCCAGGCGGCTCCTGTGCAGTCCTTTGGTGATTAGTCACGCTGGGACTGGGGAGAGCAGGCAGAAAAGCATATGCTGGGGGGATGGTCTTCGTCCTGAAACTGCAGCTGAGGCCAGGGAAGGTTTGCTCAGCGCACAACGTATGGACGTTGTGCCTGGGGGAGAGAGGGCTGGTCTGCAGAACGGACCCTCTGAATCAAAAAATCTATCTTGGTTTTGTTTGGGAACTGGACTGTTTTCCCCTTCTGGATGCACTGGGGAAGAAGGGGAAGCTCCCTCTCTGTCTTGTCGCAGCAGCACAGGGATGCTGAGAGACAGTGCAATGTAAGGAAATGGGTCAGCCATTGAAAGACCAGGGTGCTGTCAAACCTGGGGGGTGAAAATACAGATTTGTATGCTTCCGTCTCCTTCATACCTCTCTGGGGCCTAGAAGTGGCTGGATCTGACCTGGATGTATATCTGCATGGGGCATCTTGAACATGATGGGAAGAACCTTTTCCAAGGGCCAGTGCCAGATTTTGTATTTTGTAACGTAGTGCAGGGGTCAGCGTTCAGAGCAGTGATATCTGCAGTGATATCCTCTCGGATACAGAGATGCCTACACCTGACATGGTGCAGGAATGGCCAAGATGATGATCTGAATTTATGGTTAGGAAAAGAGATGTTAGAGAAAGTCTGAATTTAACTGCACTATTGTATCCTTTGGATAAGGGGCTTTTAGGACAGGAGACCTTTGGTGAGAAATGGTGGAGTACTTGGTGTAGAGAGCTGTGAATGATTCTGTCTAGTGTAATCCATGCTGCTTTCACAGGACATTGGCAGCAGTCCTCAGCCAAGGGGAAATGGAGGGTTGAGGAAGCTGGAAAAGCCGAAAATGTGACTATTTGTCCTTATTAAATCCTCCTCCTTGTGTGTGTATGGCTGCTGTTTTCACCTTCTTCTTTTATCCCTCCGCCTCCTCTCCCCTCACGCTCCCACCTCCAGGACAGTGTTGGCAAGGGAAGAAGTAGCAGTATAGCAGAAGAGGGCTGGCCTGCTGGTGACAGATGGGAGATATTGTCGGCAGGCTGGGCTGGGATGAAAGGGTTTTGAGCAGTAGCCTCTCCAGCCCTTGTCCCTTCGCATCGCTGAGCTAACCTTGTTCTTTCAAGAACACACCTGTCAGGAACAGCCTTGTGCAGCCCCTTCCCTACCACAGCTGGCAGCACTTAAAAGCATGAGTCTCCCAGGGCTGAGTGTTCCTCTCATCTGTTGGGGTGAAGGACAGGGCTGATGCTACTCCTTGAATTCCAGCTTTGTGGCTCCAGGCCTCTTTGAATGCTATGGATTTGTGGTTCCACTCCATTGGCAGCAGACTCCTGTGTAGGCAAGCATCATTTGATGTCTGCCCCCTTCCTCTGTCCCTTCTGGAGACTTCTAGCAGGGTTTAGACTCTCTTACCCATACCTGAGGCACAGTGGATTATCCCCAGCAGTGGATTGCTGCCTCTAAGCATCTCCTTTCAGGTTTTTTAGACAAAAATACTGGCAGAGTCCCCATGCTGGAGCACACACTGTAGCATGTACCTTGCAAAATCTTGTTCCCAAAACCATTGCTTCTGATAGTTCTCACTCTAAAGAACTCACTACGTGATAGAAACAGGATGGACTGTACTGGGAAGCATGCAGGAAAGATGTTGATAATGAAATTTTGCTCGTTATGAAACAAATGCATTTATGGGAGGACAGCAGCTTGGGGATGAAAGAGGAGAAAAAAAAAGGAACTCAGTGGGGGCATTGTAGCAGCTACTTTATTGTGGAAAGGTCAGTGCTTCTCTGGGGAGGAGAGGCTGCCAAGCTACAGACCTACCCTGGGCCCCCATCTGAGGACAGTTCTTCCTCGTGACTTTAAACTTTGTCTTTTGTTTCTAAGATGTGTAGCCCTCCTCCCTCAGGAGGGAACTTCACTTTTAGGAAGGAAGCTGGCTGTAGCTCCATGAGGTGTTTCTTTGCTGTTGCAGTGTTGCCCACTTGTTCCCCCTTGGACTTCCACTGCGACAACGGGAAGTGTATCCGGCGGTCCTGGGTCTGCGATGGAGACAATGACTGTGAGGATGATTCTGATGAACAGGACTGCCGTAAGTCACCTCTCTGAGAGGAAAGGGTGGGTGCAGTGCCTGCCTGGCTGCTACGCTTGGGGAAAGTTGACCCATTTTATTACAGGAATGCAAGAGTGTATCCCCTGAATCAAACCTTTGGCTTGTAATAAGATATATCCTGCCTCTGACAGAGGTGTGTACCTGATGTCAGTAAGCCCTGCCGCCTTGGCACCTGGCTTGCTGTTCAGCTGCCTGTCCTGGGGGAGGGGATGCTTCTCTGCAGCTGGAGAACCGTTTATGCCCTGCAGCCTTGTAAGTTAATGTCCCATGAAGCACTTCCCTGAGCTGAGCTCTTTGTGTCCTCCCCTCTTCATGGAAACACCTAACCCCTGCCAAATCCTACTGAACTGCCTGTCTGGCTGACTTCCTGTGGCCTCAGGTTCCACTGTCTGACTTTACTGCTGTCCCCAGCATCCTCTCCCTTCAAACAGGAGAGGGAGGTGCTGTAGGGATGCTGCCCATACAGAAACCAGTTACCCTGAAAGCTGACTCTTTGCTGCCATGTGAGGCATCATCTTCAAAACAGCTGCCATGGCAGGCTGCTAGCTGTGAGCACTGCCATTTGTGCCTCTGCAGATTATTAAAATGGAGGGAATTTTGCCTGAGTCTTTGGAGTTCAGTCCCCTCCTTTCCCTTTGTGTTGAGGACAAGGGTTACTTGTGGTTGGCTTCCATTAGACAAAAGGTATTCAGGGATACAATTTTCCTTCTCCACAATTTGTCAGGTCCATACCATTTGCAGCACATGTGAGAGAACCAGCATGTTACGTGGCACTGGAGCTTCAGCTTCTCTGAAACTATACTTGCTGCTAGGGCTGGCATCAGGCTGCAGTTAGGAGTAGAACTGTTTTGCTGTCTGGTTGAGATGGTTGCAGCTGCTTAATAAGCATCCATCTACAGCCCTTGAATTCTACAAAAGTTGTGGCATGGTGCTCTGGAGTGGCTCTGATGGAAGAACCACATCTCAAGAAATGCAAAAATAAAGCTCTTGGCTGTAAAGTATTTCATGTGCAATACTTGTGTGAAAATGAATTCACTTTTTGATCAGTATGCCCCTGATCTTTGCCTGCCCTTTTGGGCAAAGGGCTGGGAAGCAAGGTTCAGGGGTTTGACATCCTATGTGATGCTCTAGATCACAGGACTAAGCTTAGTTTTCCGGTGTCTATTCAAAAATTTTCGTGAAAGAAAAGGTATATAGGTCTTGATCTGTTTGGTCTTCTGTTTGTCAGAAAAAGTTGGAACGCCCTCGTATCGAAGACAACAATGGAGAAGGGCGTGATCAAAAGATTTGGAGGCTAATGAAAGGAGAAACACAAGATTCTGTGAACAAGAGACTCCTAGGAGGTTGTTCAGACTAACACATAACCATAGGAGGATTTCTGTTGGATTGAGGTCCTCAGCTGCTAATTTTGCAGTCCGTTTCCCTTCCTCACTGATCTGTAGATGAGCTTCCTTAGAAGACTGGCAAAGAGAGTGGAACGAGGCTGCAAATACAGAGGCATTTGGAAGAGGAAGTTTAAATTTTCTCTCTCCTCTTTCAATGAACATTTCCTTTCCTTTGAAGGTAGCTTTGGCATTGTTGTGAAAAGAAGGTGGAGATACAATTCTGTAATTCTACCGGTAATTATTTGTTAGATGATGATAGAGCCTATTAATTCCTTTGAAAAGGGACCTGGATTGCCTTTTTTCCTGTGCAGGGATCTCTTGAGCCTGGTTTCCGGCTGTGCACAGGGTAGTTGGCTCCATCTCTCTGTTGCAGGTACTTCCTCCAACCCATGTTCCCAAGTTTCAGTCTGCTATGCTATTGACTTGCAGATGGAGCGGAAGAGAGAGGCTCTAGAAACCTCACAGTGGCCATCCTGCTATTAGAGGAAGGGGAAATCAGCTCTCCAGTATTGCAGGTGTCCTTGGAGGACAATGTTGCTTGATTTGTAACACATCACAGATTTGGTGTTCTGCAAGCTAAGATGTCTTGCCTTGCCTTCACCTTATCTCCATTGTGTCCCTGTAGCTCCACGGGAGTGTGAGGAAGATGAGTTCTCATGTCAGAATGGATACTGCATCCGCAGCTTGTGGCACTGTGATGGTGACAACGACTGTGGCGACAACAGCGATGAGCAGTGTGGTGAGTGATGTGGCCCTACAAATACTGCCCTGCCAGTGCTTTAAAAGTGGTTGCACAGGCTCCCACCTGTGGAGTTTTAGGATCACCTAAGCATGGCAAGGACTTCCAGCTGGCTCGTCTGGGCTGGGCTTGTGTGATATCCCATTCCCGGGGCTGGCTGCTTGGGATCTCAGGCTGTGTGGCCCACCTGCCAGACAAAAATCACTTATTATTCCTTGACATGCCATTGTGAAGTCTTGTAGATTTATTTTGAATCCAGTGTGCTGTGTCAGTTAAATGAACAATGATGGTTTTGTTCATGCACTGCCTGACATGCACATGTATGGTTTAATGAGCAGTCTTGTTTGTGGGTACCCTAGGAGCTTCAGGAGTATGGTGTAGTTGTTTCCTGTGTACTCTGAGAAAAGCCAAGGCTTTGTTTGCATTGCTGTCCCTGCAGATATGAGAAAGTGCTCGGAGAAGGAGTTCCGTTGCAGTGACGGTAGCTGTATAGCTGAGCACTGGTTCTGTGATGGTGACACAGACTGCAAGGATGGCTCGGATGAAGAGAATTGCCGTAAGTGCTCTCCTTGCTCTCTAATCACAGGCAATAGGCTTTTGGATCTGCTCCTGTCTTGGAGTTTGGCACGTTTTCTGCAGCGAAGATCAAAAACAAGTTAGTCCTGCCTGTACTGGCAGCTATGTTGCCTACCCCAGAGGGCACAAGAGGATGGTGTATCTCTTGTGTTACCTCACAGGCATATTTCGTCGGTGCCTCGCTGCTTCTCTGTTCCTTCCCGTGGCTGTGTGACCTCGAGTCAGAGCAGGAGACTTATGCTTCACTGAATACAGCTCTATATAAAACTGTAGGAGTTGGGGGGAAAGGGAGAAAACTACTCCCTTCTTTTTCCTTTTGTCTGATTCCTTTCTGAAATTTCTGGGGAGCTCTGCCCGCTGACAGCATCCTTAGGAACTACACGTCCCCAGCTGGCACCCTGCAGGGGCTGCCTCTCTGACCAGCCTCTCTTCACTCGGTTGCTTTATGTAGGACGTCCTGCAAAAAGGGTTGATAGGACAAGTTAGCTGGAAGCTGATTTGACTGATGAGGAACGGGGGCCATAAGAGACCACAACAGTTGTTTTCTCCTCCACCTTCTCACAGACTTGTAGCAAGTAGGGCAGGAGTCTATTATGTCCCTTCCTGACCCCCACCTCCTCTCTCCTATGTCTGTGAGTGCTGTTGGTGTCTGTGGAGGTTGCAGCGGTCCCTTCCCCCACCCTGCTCTCAAAGGCATTTTGCAGAATTTGTTCTAGATAGCAGGAAACTTCAAAAGGCTCTGAGAGGGGGATCAGGGCTGCCAGCTCCTGAAGGGCAGGGGGAGTGGATGCATGGGGGAGTTGTCTTTTATCTCTCCAGATAATGAGAGTTGGCAGGGAGCCAAGGGCTGCAAACGTTTCTAAGCCAGGAAAGGGCTCTAAGAGGAAGCCAGCCTCTCTCTTCCTTTCTCCCTCTCCCTTTCTCACTCCCTCGCTTGATGCTTCCCTGCAGGCCATGAGTAGGCCTGGGGAAGGCAGGGGAGATATTTCAACCTTGCCTCCTATGGGAGTGAAGGGGCTCCCAGAACTGGTGCCCCTGCTTCTCTGAGCTGGAATGCTTCTCCAGTCCTCTCTGGCAGTTGTCTCTGTAAGACATTTTAAGTAACTCACTAAGAAGCTCCGTTTGGCTGCCTCCTTTTCTCTTATCTTCTTGCATGTGGTTGTCATCTTTTCCTTATCTCCAGCCTTGCTTGTCATTTATCTAGGACAAGGTGGGACTACATTGTTTTTTGGTTTTTTTTTTAATTTGAATTTTTTTTTTTTTTAATGTTTCTTCTGGGGGTGTGTATTATAGCTGAATCACACTACCTGAGAATTTAAGTCACTGACTTCATTTTTTCCTCAAGGAGACCCAAACACTGCTTTCAGGTTCCTTTGGTGAGGCACATGTTTATACACATTTTAGTATCCAGCCACTGGATACTCACTGAACTAAAGCTCTTACTGCATGCCTGCAGGCTATGCCCACTACTTCAGGTTGGAGAGGCAGACATAATTCACTTCCCAGACTGTCACTCTTTCTTTTCCCTTTTGTTTAATGGATTTATTTTCAGAGCTTCTCAGCTGGAAGACTGATATGCCTGAAACATGCAGTTCCTTCTCTGGACAGTATGAGAAGAGGTGTCAGATTCTGTTGTGTGAGAGTCAAAATATTTTTCATCCCTTTCTACATAGTGTACTGTTGAACAGAGAACAGTGGACAAATCCTTAACTATAAGTTTGTCGGGCTTTGCCCAGGGTCATATGTCTGGCAGTGCTCCTTGCTGATAAGACACACTTTGTTTAGGTGACAGCTTGAGAGGAAAGGGAGGGGGGAATCCTCAAAGGTCGGGTGCAGACCTGGGCAACCTTGCTGCTTGCTTGCTTCCTTTGGTCTTCAAGTGCTTATTTTTGTGAAAATCTTGAAGAAATAATTCCATACTTTAACCTTGCATTCTGACATGCCTCAATCCTTAGTACAGAGCTACCCCAAATGGTATCTTTATTTTTCCACCTGGTTTTGTATCTACTTTTTTCATGTTTAATAAACAATTTAAACACTTTCTAGAGGGTACTAAGACATAACATCGCAAGCATAAGACAGGGTGACACTCTTGGATCCTTTTTGTTGCTTTCCCATCAACCCTTCCTTTTTTTATATCTGTTTCCATCTCTAGAACTTAATGACTCTTGAAAAGTTAGTGCTTATAGACTAACATCCTATGTAATTTAAAAAGAAAAATATTTTATTTTTAGTGGATTGTCTGCACAAGTGTCTTATATATATAGCTTTAGCCTGCCCCTCAGTGAAGTTCCTCTCAGTAATACAAGTCATGCAGAGATAGGCAGCAGTAGCTGGTAGTTTCCAACATTGACTACTTGCTAGTCCATTATTAGACTGGGAAGGTTCCATCTAAACTGGATTGTGCCCTGTCACTTCAAGCATTTTTTTCTTTGATTCCCTTATTAGCATCAGATGTTCCAGCTGCCACCTGCAGCTTGGAGGAGTTCCAGTGTGCGTATGGACGCTGCATCTTGGACATCTACCACTGTGATGGTGACGATGACTGTGGGGACTGGTCTGATGAATCTGACTGCTGTAAGTTAGTGCAGGGTGATACACTGATTCAATCCTAAATGGATTTTGCATTGGCTGGAGACGGGTTGTAGGGTAGACAGCAATCTAATTGTTCACATGTAAGCTGACTCTTTCATGTTTTTATTTTTTTTTTTTTAACTTGGGGAAAATGAGAATGGTGATGGGAGTCACTGTGTAGTCAGCACATTTCTGCATACAGAAATTAAAGCAGTTTGCAGGAGAAATCTATTCAAGATGAAGTTCCACAATAGTGGAGTGTAAAGAAGGGTAGTGGTGAGGGGCTTTGGGGATGCTATTTTGGTCTGAGATTGCTCTTTATGTTCTTTATCATCTCTGCAGCATCTCACCAGCCTTGTCGCTCTGGAGAGTTCATGTGCAACAGTGGCTTGTGCATTAACGCTGGCTGGAGGTGTGATGGAGATTTTGACTGTGATGACCAGTCCGACGAGAGGAACTGCAGTGAGTGCTGGGAACTGGTGGAAGTGTTCAGTTTCTGTGGATGCAAAAGAGTGTTTGGGACTTAGATTTGAAACTGGATCTCTTCTGATACTTCTTGCTCATCTAATACTCTGGTTTTTGGTCCCTCAGCTACATCTATGTGCACAGCTGACCAGTTCCGCTGTAAGTCAGGGCGCTGTGTCCGTTTGTCCTGGCGTTGTGATGGGGAAGATGACTGCTCTGACAACAGTGATGAGGAGAACTGTGAGAACACAGGTTTGGCTTGCTGCTTTGCTGCATATAACTAATGTTTCCAGCCTGGAGGTAATAGGTAGTGAAGTTTCTTTTGGATTGCTTCACAGAGTTCAGCCTAGAGTTTCTGTCCTTCCCAAAGAATGGGATCTATATAGAGTCTTACACAGTTGCAAACAGGTGCAGGTGTGTGTGCTTAAACTAACTTAAATGATGGTGTTTTCTCGTCAAATATCAGATCAGATATCTTCCGATCTTATCCCTACACTATGAATTACCAGAGAGCTCGGAGATGATTCCATTCAGACTTGGGAACATTAATAGTGTGCAAAGTTGCTACCTTTGTCAAATGGACTATGTAGAACTCATGCCTTCTAGATAGTTCTGGATAGCTTTCGCGTTGCCTTGTGGAATTTCCAAGCAGTTCTAGCAGACAGTGGAATCAAAACCGGCATTTTGTGGAAGTGAAGGACAAAGCCTTTGTTTTAGAAGTTAAGGGTGTAATCTTCACCTTAGATATTTGTTTGGGAGTCTCTCTTTCTAGTAATCATTTTCTATATAACCACTCTTCTCGGTAGTAGTGGTTATGGAGGAGGGTTTCAACAGACCTTAGTGTTATGGTAGGATTCAAGGAATGTCTAGAATCTTCTATTTTCCTTAAACCCTTTAGGATGTCTGTAGGCCTTGTTGAGGAATAATGTATACTGGTCCATTAATTCATCCCAGTGAGTGGAGCCCAGCTGTGTATACTCACCCTTCTGGATCGGTGTATTTTAAATAGTGGGTTTAGGAGTGACAAAAGGGATTTGTGAAACTGTACCCCTTGTGTGAGTCTGTTGAGGAGAGTAGGTGTTCTACAAGGACAGATGAGCTCAGAGGACCTGGAGAGGCACACTTTGTAGCCACTTGAGAGCAGCTGCTCTAGATTCATTAGTGTAGTGTGCAGAGATGGTGGTGATCCTGGAAAAAGCAGTTGTACTTAAAGACAAGCTGGTAACCCTGCTTCCTCATCCTGATAACAAAGATATTTGGAGGTATTGAAAGAACAGTTGTCACCCAGAAGCCAAGTCAAGCTTCCAGACCCACTGAAATTCCTCAAATCTCCACCTCAAACCAAACCCAAAGTGGTTGAGTTACAGTTTTTGTTACTGTGAGGTTGGTTGTGCAGTTCTGCATTAGGTCTATGGTGATAGTCAGCAGGTAAAAATTAACTCAGGGGTTCCAAGCAGAATGTGCACTGGCCCGTCTAAGTGAAGTAGTGTGCTGTCTCGCTGTCTGTAGCAAGAGTTAAAATTCTGTGTCACCTCTTGGATTTAGAGCAGAATTATGTTTTTATTGGCCATAGATAGAAGATTCCTGGAATACTAGGAGATCAGCTGATGTAAGGATCTTTGTTTCATATGACAAACACAGTGTAAGTTTTAGAATCCTTCATAAAAAGCATTCCTGTGCTCTGAAAAGTGAATCTGCATGTCATTTGGCTTTATGTTCCCAGTTGGTGTGTCTATTAGTTCTTATTTGTACTCTTGTCAGTCTCACAACTACCCTTTTCCGTGCTGCTTACAGGCAATCTGCCAATCTAATTGTTTCTTTGCTGATAACTGTATTGTCCTGTTGTCTTCCTGGGATTATCAGAGGGTGATAATTTGAAAACCTCTAACCAATTCAGCTTAAGAGATAAAAGAGGCAACAGGACAGTGCAGTTATTGCTGAAGAAAAAAAAAATCAGATTGGCAAAGTCGCTACAAACAGCATTACTTTACTTACAAGAATTCTGTAGAGCCTCCCTGCCAACAGCAGTAGTTGAAGCGTGTAGCTCATGTGTGAAATCCTGTTGCCTGAGCTCAGATTTCAAGGATGGATGTAAATCTCATTCCAAGTCCATCACAGTGCAGTTAGGGCTGGACAAGGCGCCCATTCCTAAGCAGGTTTAAGATCCATAGCCATACTTGGATGACATATCAGATGATTAAAGTGAGGAACTGACTCCTCTCTTGCACTTACTGAGTAGGGTTGTGGAATCTGGAGCCAGTACCTTCCAGTCATTCTGAGAGAAACTAAATAGCTGAACTTCCCAATAAAGCAACGTTGGACTCAGTCTGGTGGAGAGTTCACAAGTTTCCAAATCAGCATAAAGATATGTGGAGCAGTAAAGAGTGCAAGATGAGCTGAATTCAGTGAAAGAGTCGTGGATTTGTGCTCATATGTAAAATTTGTAACAAATCTTTAGAAAATGTTCTGTCTCCATTTCTTCACCATGACTTGTTCTGTCAGTAACCTGTGGTGTGCTTACTTTCCCCTTCTTCTATTGCAGGGACCCCTCAGTGTGCCCCCGACCAGTTCCTGTGTGGGAATGGGCGTTGTATTGGCCAGAGGAAGTTGTGCAATGGTGCAAATGATTGTGGAGATGGCAGTGATGAGAGCCCGCATCAAAACTGCCGTAAGTTCTCCAAGCTCAGTCTTAAACACAAATGGAGGAAGTGATGTGTGGGTATCTATCTGGTATTGCTGAAGCATGTGTGTAAGGAAGAAAGCCTGAGTTGTGATAACGGGAGAGAGTTGAAGACTGAGGAGAGTTACCTTGGTGGTTTTGCCAGTTAGACACTGCAGACAAAGAATAATGAGGAGAAGATTATAATCTCAGGTGTCAAAGTTTGTCTGCAGAGATAGTGAATCCTAAAAGCACATTATTCGGAGCTTTGTCGTCCACTATGGTTGTGGCCTGTAGTGGAGAGTTCCAACTGCAAAGAGGCAGCTTCCAGCACAGCCTCTGTCCTCCCCCTCTTGCTCAACCTGTTCTGAAGGGCAACTGCCGCCTAACAGCTGAGGACACAAGCAGCTGCCTTGTGGTTTCAGCTCAGTTATCTTCACGTGTTCCGTTCGCAGGTCCACGAACAGGGGAGGAGAACTGCAATGTCAACAATGGTGGTTGTGCTCAGAAGTGCCAGATGGTACGAGGGATGGTGCAGTGCACCTGCCACACAGGTTACAGGCTCCTGGAAGATGGCCGATCATGCCAAGGTGGGTTTTTGGAGCAGTAGCATCCTCCCTGCTGTTTGACGGACTTGAAGTTGATGGCTATGATAGGGTGCAAATCAGAGCAAGAGAGCAGAAGCAAACCATCGGTGAGATTGCCTGGCTTGTTGATGATCTAATGGTAACTTTCTCCCTTTGTCGGTAACGTGCAGATGTAAATGAATGTGCTGAGGAAGGTTACTGCAGCCAAGGCTGCACCAACAGTGAAGGAGGCTTCCAGTGCTGGTGTGAGCAAGGCTACGAGCTGCGACCTGACAAGCGTAGCTGCAAAGCTCTAGGTAAAGAGGAGTTCAGCCTTATTCTAGTGTGTGTGTGTTGGTCCAGTTCTCATAATTTTGTCTCAAATGCTTCATTAGCAGCATTATGTTGTTCACCAAGCCAACATGAGGAAAAGGAAATACTTGGATTTGTATAGATATGCTCAGGTTATTGGAGAATGCTTGTGAAAATTTTGTGTGATATCTTTTTACTGTGGGGAGATACTTCAGTGTTTCCTTTCCCTGCCAAGGGCAGCTCTTGCCTTCTTTTCCTAGTCCCATGCCATTCCTGGTGATCCAGACCAGGAGACAAAACCAGTTTCTTGCCCCTCTCTCTATTCAGGAGGTGTCTTAACCTTTCCAGTCGGTGAGGTTGTATCACAGCTCCCTGTGGTTTGATCCTTGCTGCTGGTCACCAGTCCTGGATGCTGTGAGTGGCTACTGTATGGATATCTGCTGTTTCTTAAGGGCATCTACACACTTGCTTAACTTTATTCCTCATTTCCTCTAATGTGGGAGCTGAGGAATTAGAAATTCCATTTAAAGAATTAAGATTTCATTAGGAATTCCCCTAATGAAATCCATAAGGGATACTGATACTGGGGAGTTTTTTGTTGGTTTTTTTTTTTTTTTTTTTTCCCTCCCCTCTGAGCTGGAAGTGCCTACTGAGTTTGTATCTGGCTGAGGCAGATTTTAACTGTGTCTTGTCTGTGGCAGAAGATGTGGTAGAACGTGTGTTTGTATGGCTAGGAGACGGATATAGGAAGAGGAAAACTATAATCTGGCTGCCCACTGGTATGGTTTCAGAGGCTGAGGTGAGGCAGGCTTAGGTGGGCCCTGGAATAATAACTTCTTGCTGAGTGAATGTTTGCTAGAAGGTTTAAAACTGCTCATCTTTGAGTTAGGACTGTGTATTGAGGAGGTGAAAACAGCTGTCTGAAGTGTTTTACACTTGGGAGTTGATTTCTTACTGCCAGTACTGCAAAACTGTGTTCTAGGACTTGTTGCAGAGGGAATAGTAGGCAGAACCCTGTCAAAGTAATCTAATGCTGTCTTCCCATATATTCTCAGGGCCAGAGCCAGTGCTGCTCTTTGCCAATCGAATTGATATCCGACAAGTGTTGCCTCATCGCTCCGAATATACGCTGCTCCTGAACAACCTGGAAAATGCCATTGCCCTTGACTTCCACCACAACAAGGAACTGGTGTTTTGGTCTGATGTCACTCTTGATCGCATAATGAGGGCCAATCTGAATGGTAGCAATGTGGAAGAGGTGGTTTCCACAGGGCTGGAGAGCCCAGGTGCGTTACCACAAAAAAAGGCAAAAGCCTGGGGACTGACCATGGTGTTAGAATAGGGGTGGCTGAGTGGAGAAAAGTGGGTACCCAGAATTCAAAATGGAGTACATCTCCCTGAGCAAGGGGATGAGTTGGATGGAATGGCTATGGGATCAGTGGCCCCCTGCAGTTAATTGTGGCTGATGGGGGAAGAGACAGGACTGAACTGGGCCTCTTCTGAGGCTGAGAGGGAAAGAGAACTATTTTTCTGAGCAGATCCTGCTCCTGGTTTCATTCTGTGCTTAATTCTCCCCTGGAGATAGGTGGACTTGCTATTGACTGGATCCATGACAAATTATACTGGACAGACTCTGGGACATCTCGAATTGAGGTAGCAAACCTGGATGGCACTCACAGGAAAGTGCTTTTGTGGCAGAACCTGGAGAAGCCCCGAGCAATTGCCCTACATCCTATGGAGGGGTGAGTAAAAACTTCGAACTCTGGTGAACCCTCCATGCAAGTGCTTCCAGGTGAACATTAGAAAACCCCGTCCTTGGTCACAAAGGCTGCCTCTGGGCTCAAGCCTTTGTTTGGTACTGCCAGTTTGTGGAACCTGGCAATGCTAGAGACCTTCAGAGCCTTAATCTTATTCTGGGGTCTTCAGGATTCACCAGCCTGAAAGTGCTGGGTGTTACCTTGTTGGCTCTCACTTTTCCAGGGGCTGAGACCCAGACTAATGCTCGAGGTCACAGGACTGATACTGTTTTGCCCTGATAGGGAATGATGCATCTGAGTGTAGTATGTGAGGCATGAGTTTTCTAGCCTGTCTCTCCCTGCCTCCTCCAGCACTATTTACTGGACCGACTGGGGCAACACTCCCCGCATCGAGTATTCTAACATGGATGGCTCTAATCGGCGCATCATTGCGGATACGCACCTCTTCTGGCCCAATGGACTGACCATTGACTATGCAGGACATCGAATGTACTGGGTGGATGCCAAACATCATGTCATTGAGAGGGCTGACCTCGATGGGCGGAATAGGAAGGCTGTTATTAGCCAAGGTGCGTAACAGGGCTATGTACAGGGAGTGCTCTCTGCAGTAAAAAAGGCAGAGTAGCACAGTGCTACTCTTGAGTTTCAGAGACACTGGCTATTTCTTCTATGCTTGTCTCATGTTCTTTTACTGTGGGATGGATTCTGCCACCACTGAGGGATGGGGTTTGCTACCCAGTCTTCAGTGGACAGCAGAGAGGAATTGTCTGTTACATTAGTGTAAGGTGGGTTTGAGCGGGTTGACTGTGGCAAGGCCTAAGACCTTTCCCTTATTTCCCTGCTATCCTGAGTCCTTCTGGACCTGATTATATCCCTGTATTGGATGTCTGTTACAGGCCTCCCACACCCATTTGCTATCACTGTATTTGAGGACAGTTTGTACTGGACAGACTGGCACACCAAGAGTATCAACAGTGCCAACAAATTCACAGGCAAGAACCAGGAGATCATCCGCAACAAACTCCACTTTCCTATGGACATCCACACACTGCATCCTCAGCGCCAGCCAGCAGGTAACTGCAGAGAGGGTAGAGACCCATTTGAGCCACTAGAAGACCTGCTACCACCTCCACCTCCTTCCGGAGCTGCCACAGAATTGCTCCATCTGGCAGTTCAGTTTGGGTTCCTCAGCCCCGGTAACCGGGTGTTAGCTGTTACCACAGCTCCCCCTGCTGACACCTGGGAGTGGAGACTTTTCAGTGAGAAATATTTGCGGCTTGTTCCTGCAAGAGCTGTTTTTGGGAGGGGTGGGGAAAAAAAATCGTAAGTGAGCCCTAGTAATGACTGACACCTCCTTTATTCCTCTTCAGTTGCCATAATCTGCTCTAGAAGTGGATTTAGTTATATGCTTTATGTTAAAATTGAGTCCTACAAAAGGAATTAGTGCTTTAGTTTGTACATTTCCTTATTCTCAATTAACTTTTAGGTAGACAAATTCTTATCCATGTGGGTCTTGACACCTTGGCTGGTGTTTTTCCTCTTTTCTTTACTCTTTGCTTTATGCGTGGTTGTTTTTGTCTTTGGCTACTTGAGCAGGGAGAAACCGTTGCGGGGCCAACAACGGGGGCTGTACTCACCTCTGCCTGCCAAGCAGCAAGGATTACACCTGCGCTTGCCCCACGGGCTTCCGCAAGATTAGCAGCCATGCCTGCGCCCAGAGTAAGTGAGGTGGGACCACAGCCTGCGCGCTCAGATGTTCAGCGGGTGGCAGAGGGTTGGCAGTGGGAGTAAGCAGCAGCAGTTGCTTCCGAGGAAATGTAGCTGGATAGTCTCAGTTAGTGGTATTAAGGGGTCTGCCAGAGGATGCTTGACCTTTTTAATGTGTTCTCCTGTTCTGCATTCCCATTGCCCTCGCTAGGCTTGATGGGTGGGAATACAGAGAAAGTCCTTCCTTGGGCCCTTGTTTCAGGGCTGCTGGTGGTGCCGTGCTGCCTGTCATAGCTGAGTGTTTCCCTAAAGCTCCCACAGGAGCTGTGTCAGTGATGAACAAAAAAATTCAGTCCTCTTGATTGCCACAGTTTCTCTTGGTTTGCAGCCATGTGGAAGTATTAGGCCAACTGACTCCTAAATTCTCAAATAGATGTCATAGCTACTTGATTTGGAGCAAGACCTATGCCATTCTTTGAATAATATGGTTGAATTTGTTCCCTCAGCATAGGTTACCCCCAGGAGACAACTCCCTATTACTCTTTTCCCCCCTTGCCCACCCACCCCCCTCGGTAATATTTTCCTACCAATAAAATCCTGGGCTGTGACCTACCAGTGAGAGATTATGTAAGTGGTTAAGGCTGGATGTAGCAGGGAATTGTCTGTGTCTATCACTGTGTTGTTGAACTTAGAGAAATTAAAAGAAGACCTTTCGACCTTTGATCAGGTCTTGACAAGTTCCTGCTTTTTGCCCGAAGGATGGACATCCGTCGGATCAGCTTTGACACAGATGACCTGTCAGATGATGTCATCCCCCTTGCTGATGTTCGCAGTGCTGTGGCTCTAGACTGGGACTCAAAGGATGATTATGTCTACTGGACAGATGTTAGCACTGACTCAATCAGCCGAGCAAAATGGGATGGATCAAGTCAGGAGGTACTATGTTAACTATGTTGAGGTCATCTAGCCAGGAGACTCCTTGAGCATCAGATTTGAGGCCCCTGGGATACGGTGGCCTTCTAAGGAGCTGTAGTTCATGCTGGATTTGTGGTTCATTAGTTTGCCTAGTTCTGACTTAGAAGAGCCCTGAGGTCACTAAACACTTCATGCACAAGTTTGGTGTATGTTCCTGCTTGCATGAAAAACCTTCAATTGGGAAGCGAAGCATGTTGATTTATAAGCTGTGGTCAATTCCTGTGTTATAGCCCTAAAATCTGAAAGGGAGAAATATTAAATTTTCTGTTATGTAGTACATTTGGAACAGGAGCCGTGTTCCATTGGCATGCTTTTTGCACTTGCTGTTAGGTTAATGTTGCCGTAAATGAGGGGAACAGAGTTCGAAGTTTGGAGTTGCTATTTGAACAGACATGAAAAATAGATATTTCTCTATATGTAGTATTTATTTGAACTTCTAAGTCAGTAATGCTCTCTCTTGTGTGGCATTGCTCTGCTTGGGCTTTTGCCCTTTGAAAGTTAGTGTTGTTTGTGAATGGGTAGTGCGTTGGGCAAGTGCTTTCCGTCTAAGGTCTAACCCCACTAAGAATTTTTTCTTTTTGTTTTTATTTAGGTTGTGGTGGACACTAGCCTGGAAAGTCCAGCTGGACTGGCAATTGACTGGGTCACCAACAAGCTATACTGGACTGATGCAGGTGCTGGGATCCACTGCTTTACATAGGCTTCTGTCTTCCTTATTAGTCATGAAAATGGAAAAGCATCTGGGTAGTTCTGTCTGCCTCATTCCAAATTTGTCTGTTTCTGTCTAGCAAAAAATGGAGGTTCATCTCATGTGCTTCTAACAAAGCGGGAGTTGAGGTGGAATCCTTGGTTTAATTCTCTTTGCAGTATCCCCAGTACTAATTCTGTAGAAAGGTTCATAGTAGGAGTCAAGCACCACTGTTGCCTTGCCACAGAGCTTGTGATTGTGGGTGTTTCCATATCTTCAAACAGTGTATCTTGGGGTGCAGCAGGTAGGATGGATTGGAGGATGTTCCCTTCCGGAGAGTCATAGTTCAGAAAGATGTACGGAAAGTGATTCTTTTCTAGCTATTCCCTCATGCCTACGCAGATACCTTGGGGGCTTAGGAAAGAGCTGGTTTGTGTTTATACAGGATTCAGCACCAGTGACAGACAGGGGGGTGACTTGAGAGATCTAATGGACGGTGACACTTTAAGCCAGATTTCTTACCAATTTTCCAGCTTGACCAGAGATGGACAGAGGGGAAGAATACATTGTTGTATGGATGTTTTTTTTTGCCTTAGCTCATGATTCCAGAGGTCTTCAATCTCTCTCTCATTCTTTCCCTTGACTTTTGCAGGAACAGATCGGATAGAGGTCTCCAACACAGATGGGACCATGAGAACTGTTCTGATCTGGGAGAACCTAGACAGACCTAGAGATATCGTGGTTGACCCTGTTGGAGGGTGAGAGGTTCTTTCTTCTGGGATGACATGGCAATTCTTCCACGTCTAAAGATGTTTAGGTTCTTTGGTTTTGTGCAACTGTCTTTCTCTTGGGTGCCGTTGTTCTACATCCTGCCAAAGACCTGAGAGACCTGATTTTGGATGCTAGTGGAATAAGATAAGCAGGGATAATTGCCTGTTGTGCTGTACAGCTTGCAGGAGCTGGCTGGTGTTTTCATTTGTTTTTCCTGGGGACCTAATAACTAAAGATGTGATTTAAAAAAGTGTTGAGAATGAGGCCATCTAGATCTTTTCTATTTCTTTATTTTGTATCCGTGTTGAATTTGTATTCAAGCTCTCTGCTTATCAGCGAGAGTTCAGTCTCTTGGTCTCCTTGGGTAAATTACCACTGGTCTCAAGCAAGCTGTGATATTGGTGGTCTCTTGACTTCAAAGCATTGTGTCAGGGTATTGAGGCATCATCTGTGCTGTGGAAAGAAGACCTGAGTAGAGTAACAGAAACAAATGGTTTCAATAATGGATTTTGCTTCTGAATCAGAAGCTGAGGTAGTGTTGAACCAGAGCAGCTTGCCAGCCATTGCTTCTTTAGAAGCATTGAAGGTCTTGCATAAAGCTGTGCAGTTCTTTTCTTGAGTAGATTACTGGAAGACCACTGCAGCAAGAGCATAAAGGGCCAATGGTGGAGACTGGTAAATAATTGTTTAATTTTCAGACCTTGAACTGTTATCTTGAACTTTTTCCTCCATGTTGTAATTAAGCCAACACATGCACAGTAGAAGGTACATAAATTTGAGTATGATCTTAGGTACATTACAAGAACCCAAGACTGGACATGAGAACAATATTAGTCTAAATCTACTTCCTACTAGGGCCTCAAGGCACCGGACTCTCTTGCTTCTCTGTAATGCTGCCTGGCTGTAGTGGCAGCGAAGGACTGTGAGCATTCATTTCTGTCTCTGCTTGTGTACAGGTTCATGTACTGGACTGACTGGGGAGCCAGCCCAAAAATTGAACGTGCTGGTATGGATGCCTCAAACCGCTTGGTGATAATTTCCTCCAACCTGACATGGCCTAATGGCTTGGCCATTGAGTATGAGTCACAGCGCTTGTACTGGGCAGACGCAGGCATGAAGACCATCGAGTATGCCAGTCTGGATGGAAGCAACAGAAAGGTAAGGAAGCCGTCTTTGAGGAGGGAGTCTGGGAGCCTGACGTGTGAGTTCTAGAGCACAGAGTGCTGATGGCCCCTGCCTCTCTTTCCAGTTGAAAGTGAAATCTCCAAATCAAGAAATACTGAGCTGCTTTCACTGGGAGAGAACTCCCTTTCAGTTACAAACTGTGTGTGAGGGAACCTCCTTTGTGGGCTAGCATTGCCCCATCACTCTCCTTTTGCTGTGACTGTATATTGTGATGTTGAGAAGGGGGCGAGGGAAGCCTCTTCCCCTTAGTGACTTCTTAGTAATGTTTCTTGGGGGGGCTGGGGGTAATCTGACCAGGTGCTGATTGGGAGCAATCTGCCTCACCCCTTTGGACTTACTCTTTATGGCGAGAGAATCTACTGGACAGACTGGCAGGCCAAAAGCATCCAGAGCGCAGATAGAAGGACTGGGCAGGCTCGGGAAACGCTGCAGGACAATCTGGAGAATCTTATGGATATTCATGTTTTCCACCGGCACAGGCCACCAGGTACAGAGCTCGCCCCAAGCCACGCTGAGCTGAGAGCTTGCTCAGGCTCTGGTGTGTGGCACAGCTCTCCTGCAAGGAGCTGACCTGTCTGTCAGCCGTTAATGCCTTAAGTCTCAGGATTGAGTATGAGAGCATGAGAATAACTCTCAGCTCGGTATTTAAGGGCATTCTAGAATGCGTTTCTATAGCTGTTGCACCTTTTTTTTGTGCCTATGCTACCAGCTTACAGATTTCTCACCTCTTTCCTGTAGTACGTACAGCGTGTGAAGTTAGCAATGGAGGCTGCAGTCACCTGTGCCTTTTGGCACCCCTTCCAAAAGGTTACAGCTGTACCTGCCCTACTGGGATCAACCTTCAATCTGATGGCAAGACCTGCTCCTCTGGTGAGCCCTCTCTGTAGGATCCTCTTTGAGGTTTTGTATCACTAACTAACAAATATCACAGCTGCTTTTTGCTCCTGCCTTGTTAGAGAACAAAATTCACTTTTATGTACTCATTTATGTACTTATCTGCTCTACACTTTGAAAAACCCATTGGATGCCTGTACATTAAATTTGAGTAGCAATTACTGTGAAGAAACTTACTGATAACTGGATTGATGCAGAATAAATTTTTTTAGTTCTGTTGGGCGCTAAACCAGATGTCATATTTTTTCCCATACTTTTGCCCTAATCTTGAAGTAGATTGTTTTTAACTATGAAGTGCCGAATTATTTAATAAGTCTGTACACACTTCTCCTGTGGACTCTCTTTTTGAGGATTGTGGAAGGCACTTGGCTTCACACCATGGTACATCTAATTTTTCTCCTTATCAGGAAAAAACCTGACTCCTAATTTCCATTTCCCACACATATTAGCAGAAGTAAATCTTCTGTGAGTGCACTCCTTTTTGACTCGGATATAAAGAAGCATTAAATAACGCTCAGTAAAGTTTTTGTACCCAGACTCCCCATAAGCCAAGATCTGCCTGAGGCTTCCTCTTTTCCACTGAAGTGGATGTCATCTCCAGAGTGTTCAATAAATGATACCTACAGTTGACTGAACTTGTTCCTCGCTAATATGTGTTCATTTTCAACTTTTTTTTTTCAGGAATGACCAGCTTTCTGATTTTTGCCAGAAGGACTGACATCCGGATGGTCTCCCTGGATATTCCCTACTTTGCAGATGTTGTTGTTTCAGTCAATGTCACCATGAAGAACACCATTGCAATTGGAGTAGATCCTCTTGAAGGTCTGAACTTCTTAATGTATCCAACTGTCTGGTTGAAAGGCAATAAGAGACTTCATATCTAAATGTCTAAGTAAAGACCCAGATGCAGATCTTGCTGTAGGTTGTAAATCTGGGTAGATTTATTTTTTTTTTTCCTAGTATGTGCAGCAAATATTCCTTTCTAATCAGGAAAAGAATATCCTCACAGGAAAGCAGAGAACCCCTACTATGTGCCTGCTATATTGACTGAGGTTGCTGTGCGTTTTGTATTTAAGAAAGCTTTTCTCCTGCTGAAGCCTTTTACAGCAGTAGAGCTGAGACTCTGGCTGTTCATGTGTAATAAAAATCTGGTGCTGTGCTGAATGTAAACCCACTGTTGTACAGTAAGGTAGATAATTTGATTGCTGTCCTCTGGGACATTTTGGGAAATCAGATGTGGGACTCTATGCTACTAGCTGATAATGTGTTATATGTTCTCTGGCCTTGTGTAAAGGTCAGAGTGCCAGTGCTCCTACGTATTTTGTGGAAGATTGGAACAAGATAATTTGTGCTGTTTTATCACTCTAACTCAGTAGTCTTGTGTTGCTGTTACTCCTGTGCAGTCAGATCTATTTTAAATGGTGTCACTGGTAGTCAGAGACCTGAATCTGTTTTTTAAGGATTTTGCTCTTTGGTTGTTGGAGTTTGTGTTGGTTTGGTTTCATTATGAGCTTTTTAAAAGTTTGTTTGTTTTTGTTTTGGGGTTTTTGTTCTTCCACCCAGGAAAGGTTTACTGGTCAGACAGCACACTGCGGAAAATCAGCCGGGCTGCCCTTGATGGCTCACAATTTGAGGACATCATCACTACAGGTAAGAGCGATTTTGGCCTGGGAGCCTCTTTCCTCCATGCAACATGAAAAGAGAGATTTTTCTATACCCTGGTAGAAGAATCTTTAGATTTTTGATGGAAGGGCAAGCAAAGCCTAAAGCAACTACCTGATGAGGTGCACAAGGGGAATACCAGGAGTTCCTGACTAAGCTGGGAGGATGAACAGTGACAGATACACCTTTCTGTTTTCTCAGGTCTGTTGACTACAGATGGGCTGGCGGTGGATGCTGTTGGCAGGAAGATATATTGGACAGATACAGGAACAAACCGGATTGAAGTGGGCAACCTTGATGGCTCCATGAGGAAAGTCTTGGTCTGGCAGAACCTGGACAGCCCTCGGGCAATAGCTTTATACCATGAGATGGGGTTAGTGTTGTCAGCAGGCAATCTAGAGGTTAAAACAGGACTTCTGACCTCGTGTCCGTAATACTTACTGGCTTTTCCCTAGGTATATGTACTGGACGGACTGGGGTGAGAATGCCAAGCTAGAACGCTCTGGGATGGATGGCTCGGGACGTGCAGTGTTGATCAGCAATAACCTGGGCTGGCCTAATGGACTGGCAGTGGATAAGGCTGGGTCCCAGCTGCTCTGGGCTGATGCACACACCGAGGTCTGATTCTGTTTTTGTTTGTTATTTGGTCTTTGGTAGCCTGGAGACTATTTTGAAGCTCTTGAGCAAGCTGTCAAAAGGGCAAGGGGAACATAAGCTTTTCTGAGCGTGTGGGCTATGGGGAGGGTGGACTTGAATTAGGCTCTGTTTCCCACTTAGTATAGTAGTTGCTAGCAAGGGGAACAGTGTTTTGAGCGTGGGGCTGATGTTTACTTCTTTCTTCAGCGTATTGAGGCTGCAGATCTCAACGGTGCTAACCGCCGCACCCTGCTGTCTCCAGTGCAACATCCCTATGGTCTCACTTTGCTGGACTCTTACATCTACTGGACTGACTGGCAAACTCGCAGCATTCACAGGGCTGACAAGGACACTGGTGCCAATGTCATCTTGGTGAGGGCAAACCTGCCTGGCCTCATGGACATTCAAGCTGTTGATAGGGCACGGCCCCTGGGTGAGTTGCTAGGCTGCTCCCAAATCAGCGGGTGTCTGTGGTGGCTAGGGAAGCCCTTCAGGGCTCTCATTGAAAAGAGTCCTTTGGTGTAAAGCAAAAAGACTGAATGAGTCATGCCCTATTAGGATTCAGCAGAGTTTACTGGCATTGGACAGTTGCCCTTTTCTGATTCCAGAAATTACTAATTCCTCTTAAGCTAGCTGCTGACACTTTATTTCAAGTTCTAGTTGTTTTTTTTCCAACCATTGCAGGCTTTGCCTTCCTGTCTACCACTTTGCTCTACAAAATATCTGTTTCTGTAGTTGCTCTTAATATATCATGCTCTCAAACTATTCTGTGTCAGATTCCTTATGTTACTCTCTGGGGATCCAATACAATGTCATCTTGCCTCCTTTCTCTTCAGTTGAAGTTGTTGCTTTTGCTGTGGCTTTGTTTCCATGGAATTTCCCCAATACATACTTCTACAGAAAACTCGGTGCTGCTTCTTCTGTGGTTACTAACAGAACTTTGCTCTAGATAGTATAACTTTACAATATAACTTAAAGCTACCCAAATCTCTAGCCGTCATATCTCCGTTGTCTTCTTCCCACTCCCTGCACCTGTCTTCTGGGCTTATTCCCTCCTAATAAATATATGCTGTTTTTTTTTTTTTTTTCAACCTTTTTTTTTTTTTTTTTTTCTTAAAAAAAAAAAAAATGACCCTAATATGTCAGCACTTTCAGCAGGCTTCTCTGATGCCTTTGTTTACTTGCTACTGTGTGCAGCTAAGTTGAAACAGAAGCTTCTTTGTCAGCCTGGCCTCTGGTGCACTGTCACACTGCTTCCCCACAGGGCTGAATCTTTCTGTCAGTGTTACCATTTGCAGTAATAATAAAGCTGAACTGCAGTTGTGTAAATCTATCGGCATTTGACTGTTCCTTTTTCTATGGGAAAACTATGATTATCAAGGAATGCAGGTCGAGATTTTGCTCCTAATGCTCCCCGTTCTCCTGTGCCTTCCTGTTCTCCTTGCCCCAACCATGCCCATAACCCCCCTGAATCTCGGAAGGGAAGGAGGTAGTCTCTGTATGAACGGCTGTAGAGTCACAGCAAGGCTGGGATGGTGAGGATGAACTCAGCTGCTAGCAAGTTGTGCATGTATGTAGCCTTTAAAATAAAGCTTTGGTCTGTGGGACCACACTGATCCTTAACTGTACTTTCCCTATTTCTAAAGGCTTCAATAAATGTAGAATTCGTAATGGTGGCTGCTCCCACCTTTGCTTGCCTCATCCCACTGGCTTCTCCTGTGCCTGCCCCACTGGCATCCAGTTGAAGAGAGATGAGCAGACGTGTGACTCTTCTCCAGAGACCTACCTGCTTTTCTCTAGCCGTGCTTCCATCCGTCGTATCTCGCTGGACACCAGTGACCACACAGATGTGCACATACCTGTCCCCGAGCTGAACAACGTCATTTCTCTGGACTATGATAGTGTGGATGGCAAGATTTACTACACAGATGTATTTCTTGATGTCATCAGGTGGGTGCCAGTCGTCTGCTTGGCCAGTGCCCAGGTCACCCAGCTACTTTTGCTGGTAGTGTCAGTGAGCTATGGAGTGTGCCAGTGAGTTGGAGAGACTGAGATGCTGGCAATACACCGCTACTTACACCTTGTCTTTGGTACACACCATCATATGTATCACTGAACTAAATGCTTAAGGCGTGTTTAACCTGTTGGAGACTATGGGGAAAAAGGTATTAGGGAGGTAGCAGTATAAAGTGGCCCTGTGGTTGATGAGAATGGAGGTGTGAAGGCTTTCGGGAGCTACCCATTCCTCACTGCTATTTGTCATTGATTTCCATCCAGGCGGTCTGATCTGAATGGCAGCAACATGGAAACTGTTATTGGTCAGGGTCTGAAGACTACAGATGGCCTAGCAGTGGACTGGGTTGCCAGGAACCTCTACTGGACAGACACAGGACGCAATACCATAGAAGTAGCTAGACTGGATGGAAGCTCCAGGAAAGTGCTGATAAATAACAGTCTGGATGAGCCCCGAGCCATTGCTGTCTTTCCCAAGAAGGGGTAGGTATGGAGTATTGGTGGCAGGGAGAAGGGCTGTGCAGGGGCGGATTGGAAGAGGAGGTTGTAGGAGGAAGAAGAGATGTGCTGTGTGAATCTGCAAGGGTACCAGCAAGGGGCTGACTGCACGTAACAGATGTAATAAGGCAGACAGTGAATTTGAAGGTTGTGCAGACAGCTGGGAGAAGCAAGTTACAGACCACGTGATCTTTTTGGAACCTGAATAATCTGGCAGTTTGATTCATAACTAAAACTTTCATTAGGCTAAACGAAATGTTCTTTTCTTCTTACGCTTGTCTTTTATCTCTTCAGATACCTCTTCTGGACAGATTGGGGTCACATTGCTAAAATTGAACGTGCCAACTTGGATGGCTCTGAACGTAAAATCCTGATTAACACTGACCTAGGATGGCCCAATGGCTTGACTTTGGATTATGACACCAGGAGGTGAGTGACAGATTTTCTTACAGTTGCACAGGGTTAAGGGATATCATGAATCTTTTAGCCTTCTTAGCTTGGTTTATTGGAGTAGCATTGTGGGCTTGGGTTGGGTGCGGGTTTGTTTTTTTGTTGGTTTTTTTTCTGATCCATCTTGGCTGGAGAATGAACAGAAAGTAAGGAGAGGTTGTATGGATGGAAGTTCACCTATTTCCCTGTTCCTCCAGGATTTACTGGGTGGATGCACATCTTGATCGCATAGAGAGTTGTGATCTCAATGGGAAGCTGCGGCAAGTGTTGGTCAGCCAGGTGTCTCATCCCTTTGCTCTGACACAGGTAAGATTATTTTTGTGCTGCTACTGTTCTCCCTGGTGTGTTGATGAGTTTGAATAGTGGAGCCTGGGGACAGGGAAGTTTTAATAGTCTGAGGAAACCAAGATGGCTGGGAGGATGGTACTTAACTCTTCTGAGGAGCTAACAAAGGAAGTTTCTCTGAACTCCTCAGTGGGGTGTAGACAGCCATCTTCTTATGGAGAAGGCATTGAAACGGCCTTTTGTTTGGGTCCTCCTGCCACTGCGATGTGGTTTTTATGGGTATCCTGTGTCTACATGGCTAAACATGCTAATGGCTGTGATTTTTCTTTGCTGTCTCCCTGAGCAGCAGGATAGGTGGATATACTGGACTGACTGGCAAACAAAATCTATCCAGAGAGTGGACAAATACTCTGGGCGGAACAAAGAGACAGTCCTGGCCAATGTTGAGGGACTGATGGATATCATTGTGGTTTCCCCTCAGAGACAGACAGGTAAATAGGAGGACCTTAATTCAGGCAAGTGCTAATTGTAGAGAAAAAGAACTCTGGAACCACTGTGTTACTGTAGATGGCAAGTGAGGTTGGCATCCTTTCTTATACTCAGACTGTTAATGCATCTTCCCTGGGCACATTCTTTGTCTGCCTGTGGCACTTCAGTCAAGTACATCTTAACAGTGTTCTGTTACAGCTTTAATTAGCAAACGTCACTTTCTGTGTTGTATATCTGACGTTGTCTTAAAACAGAAGAATGTGAGCTTTTTGTTTTTTAATCTGTGCAGCTTTGTTGACTGGGCAACAAAACAATCTAATGATTTCCAGTACCTTCCTTTCAGGACTGCCCTAATCCTACCAGTGTCTGGCTATTGCCATCACTTTCTTAGCAGTCAAATGAAGGGTGTGTGCCAGAGCATAGTAACTTGCTGGATTTCTAGGAAAGTATCTGTCTGAGCAGGAAAAAAGGTTGTTGCTCTGAGCTCCTACCTGGTCAGCTGCAATGTATTTAGAAAACTGCTTGTTTCTTCCAGGTACTAATGCTTGTGGAGTGAATAATGGAGGCTGCACGCACCTCTGCTTTGCCAGAGCTTCTGACTTTGTCTGCGCGTGTCCAGATGAACCAGATGGGCGACCCTGTTCTACTAGTGAGTTTACTGAGTGTTGCTTGCATAGTATCTTCATAAGTGAGCCACTACCGCTACTTATCCAGTGGCAGTGGCAACCAGAGCATCTGAAGCTCTCCAGCGTATAAAAACTTGGAGAGCGGTATACTGGAAGTAAGGTGGTTGTGAGCCATAAAGCCTTCTTCTGTCCTTTCTGCTGATAGACTGGTTTGAGATGGGAAAGCTGCTCGTAAAGGCCATTTCAGAAACTCTTTATAGCTTACCAGACTTTTTCGTCTGCCCCACAAAGTTGGAGTCCTGCTTATTTTTCTCTATTGTTCTAGTTCCTGGTGTGGTGCCCCCTGGTCCTGAGCCCACCAGTGTAAGTGAGAGAAGTCAGACATCACCTGGCAGAGTAGGTACCTCAACAACCAAACCCCTCACGTCTCCGGAAGCAGTGGGAGGAAAGTAAGTACTCTTGTTCTTTTGGAATTCGGATGTGAAGGTCACAGCTTGTGCAAGGTGCAACATGCAAGCCTCCTCTGGTTGTAGTCATGCAAATGTACCTCTCCCTAGCCAAAAGCTTCACATTCATAATGGGGAAAACAATTTTGACAAAGAATGTTGTCAAGCTCGCAAGAAAGACGTGCAGAGATCTTTCCATCTGTTCTATTGAAAAGTGTGTCTAGGCTGGCCGTGCTGAAGTGTTAAAATCCTCCTGAGACCATGTCACTCATATGACTGACTTTGAACTCCTAATTTATAGAACTTTTGAGAGGAGGAGGGGGAAGTCTGTTCCTTTAGTTCACTGAGCCATCTCAGACCTAAGCCGGACATCTGAAGAGAGAGGGAGCTTGTTTGGGGCAGAACAGAACCTTTGCAGCACTAACATTTAAATTACAATGCAGGGAGTGAGAGACTTTTTTCCTCCTGATAATTCCCTGCAGAACTGCTAT
This sequence comes from Tetrax tetrax, assembly GCA_009806455.1. Lineage (NCBI taxonomy): Eukaryota > Metazoa > Chordata > Aves > Otidiformes > Otididae > Tetrax > Tetrax tetrax. The sequence goes on from WHYT01016192.1 coordinate 116,743, forward strand.
TTCTACTGCCCAGCAAAAAAAAAAAAGTATATTCTATAATATGTGGCTGGGTTACTTACAAGGCAAAACTTCCATTTTATTGGAAGTTTTCCCTACAGGAAAGACAGAGAAACCCTACAGGAAAGACAAGGAAAAACTCTTCAGTAGGGCCTGTTGCAATAGGATGAGGGGTAATGGTTTTAAAATAGAGGGAGGTAGATTCAGATTAGATATTAGGAAAAAGTTTTTTACAATGAGGGTGATGGAACACTGGCACAGGTTGCCGAGATAGGTGGTGGATGCCCCATCCCTGGAAACGTTCAAGGCCAGGTTGGATGGGGCTCTGAGCAACCTGTTCTAGTGGAAGATGTCCCTGCTCACTGCAGGGGGGTTGGACTAGATGACCTTTAAAGGTCGCTTCCAACCCAAACTATTCTATGATTCTGTGATATATTGGACAGAAAGATCTCTGTGCTGACTTTAGGATGTTCCGATATTTGCTTCAGCACTGATGCTGAAATTTGAGTTCAGATGGATAGACATATATGTGGACTTGTGTACCTGAGAGGTGAATCTAGAATGCAGATACAAAGATACTGCAGACCAATAATTGATATATACATACACACACCCCTATATATGTGTGTATGGTCCTCTCTCTTCTGGATACAGGATATTGAAGAACAGAAAGGAAGGCTCCTGTTGTTGAACTGGAAATAGAAGGGATATCAGTGCTAGCCTGTCTCATCCTGTCTTTTAATACCTTTGGTACTGTTGATACTACTTTCAGTAACTGTCTTTCTGTCATTCAGCTGCTCTGACAAAGATGCTAGGCGAGGCTTGTGTACCCGTGCCAACGAGGCAGTGTTGGCAACCATGGGTGAGTTCCTGTTCTTTAACTCTTCTCCACCAGGGTTGTTCCTCCGGATGTGCCCGGGGCACTCCAGTCTGTAGTGTTTGACACTCAAATTTCTAAAACTCAGACTTGAATTACTCAAATACTCTCTGAGCAGAACGAAGTGTAGCTAAGGCTGAACATCAGTCATACACATTCAGTAGCCTATGTGGGGAGTTTCCCAAATATTCTTCAGACTTTGGTCTGAAGAATAATTCTGTTTTCTTAGATCCCATACCTCATCCACTGGGCTCTTCCCATGTATTATACTCTTCTTCACCATCCCCTTTGTGTTTAGTTGAAGGTGGTTGACTAGGGTAATTGTTTCCCACTGCAGGAGTAACCTGTCAGCAAGGGGGTCTAACTCATCTTTATCCAACCTCGTTACAAAGATCTTGATGCTCCTTGGTTTGCTGGGGCCTGGGTGGGCAGAATTGTTATCATATGTTTGGTTTCATGTGAAGCCAAAAAATCCCTCTGCTAAACCTTGGTGTGCTGACATTTTACTTTACATACTTCTGTATGGTGTAAAACCTCTGTATTAGACGTTACACTGAGGTCAGTATTATCCAGTAGAAGTTAAGGAGAGTGCATAAATTACCCTTGCTCTTCATTTTCAGGAGAAGGACTGCATGTCAGCTATATTATTGGAGGTCTTCTCAGCATCTTGTTTATTTTGCTGCTTATTGCTGCTTTAATTATATATCGGTAAGTGATCTTCTTCCCTCTCTTCTTGGACAATAGTAAAATCTAGGGTTGTACGAGAAGAAAACTCCTGAAAGTACTTAATCTGTCTTCATTGTCGTTAACAATCCCTTTGTTCTCCATTGGAAGCAGTGTGTGGTAATTTTATTTGCAAGATTTGAGTCCTATGCCTGTGAAGGGATGGGCATGCAACTCTGTTATTTGAAACCTTGTTGGCTAAATTTCTGCAGAAGAGCTTATTTGTTATGGACAAGGATGTGAGATAATTCATATCTCAATAAATGTGTGAGCTCATGTGCTTTCTGCTAGATAGCTTTACCGGTTAACTGCCAGTATAGCTTTTGTGGTTACATGACAGTGCCTTGCTGTATGGGTAGCTGGTGAAGGTACTGGTAGCTGAAGAGCCAGGTGAAGCCAGCATTCTCTCTTTGAGGGACAGTGAAGATTGCTGGAGCTTTCCACTTGCTGAGCTCTTGGGAGCTTTGGATCCTGGCAGCAGGGCCCTGTGTCTCTTCTGACAGCTCTGTCCCTCTAGGCATAATAAGTCCAAGTTCACGGACTCTGGCTTGGGGAACCTAACCTACAGTAATCCCTCATATCGGACGTCTACCCAGGAGGTGAAGATCGAAGCGATTCCCAAACCGACCATGTACAACCAGTTGTGCTATAAGAAAGAGGTAAGAGCCGCTACTAAGGGTATGGGAGTCCAGCTCAAGCTGCTGTTGAGTATTGCAGGAATTAGTATGTGAAAATGTTGCAACTTGTCAGTATTTACTTCTAGGACATAGGAGGACATCTTCAGTGAGTTGCTCAGGTTCCTATGGAGATCAACCAGCAGCACTTCTTCCCCAGTGAGCTGTAGTGAATTAGACCTGTCTTTAGCTCTCTGCTTCTTCCCTGCTCCCACAGTGTCTTGTGTTTCATTTGCATTGGGTGCTGGCCCTCAAAGTACAGGAGTCAAAGGGAATTGTCTTTCCTGGACACAGTCCTGGTTAGTGACTGTTGCACCAAGGTTGCTTTGGACAGTCACCAGGGGAACTCATCAGCCAGAAGGGGTTTGGTAACAAGAACGTGGCTCCTGGCTGTGCACTGCCTGGAAGGGGTGGGGTAGAGAGAGAACTGGAGCACTTATTAAATGCAGCATTGTGGCCCTGCAGAGGTCTGCCCTGCGTGCCACAGGATGGAGAGGGTTTAATATGATATCTTGCAGCACTTAGTTTCTCCTCTGTTTTCTCCTCAGAAGCTTTCTTATCACTCAGATAGCTTCTCATCTTCCCTCTTCTGATTTCCGTCCACATCCTCACGTCAGGTATCACTACTCTATGTGTGTGTTTGATCCTGCCTCCCTCACTCAAGCTCTGTTGTGTGGCTCAAGCGCTGTCCCATACTAATTGCACTTTCTTGTTTTTTCCCCTGCTTTTATGTCCTTAAACCAGCTCTACTGTCTGTCAAGAAAGTATAGGTAACTTCCCGAGGCAGATTTTTTTCATCTTGGCTTTGGTTACTTGTACTCAGTATGTGAGATTTGGAAAAGTTAATTTCCGTAGGACTATTTATGATAATCTATTATATCACCTAGTTCTTCTAGCAGGGATCACAGCAAGACTTGTGCAGAGGAGAGTTTTCCTGGGCTTTGTTTTTCAAAGATACTATCCAATAGATTTCCCAAACTTTCCTGCCATTTTAGCCTTATTTACTAAGGATAAGCCAGGATTATTTATCTGGGAATCTAAATCCTTTCCACTTTTCTCTTAATTCTGCTTCTGCTAGATGTACCCAGAAGTGTATTTTCCTGTTTCCACCACCACCACCCC